>JAJPUD010002177.1:134022-205620 GCA_023553655.1 Myrmecobius fasciatus | reverse complement strand
TTTTTCTTTCACAACAATGATAAGTGTGGAAATATGTATACATATTTTTGATTTGTCAAGTATTTTAACATAATTAACATGTAGTGGATATTCTGCCATCTAGGGGAGGGGTAGGAAGTAGGGAGGAAAAATTTATAACAGAAAGTTTTATAAGAGTTAATGTTGAAGAATTACCCATACATGTTTTGCAAATAAATAAAATAAAATATATCAGAGAAAAACAGTAATAACTGAGTATATATCTGTAAGCAACTTAAATAGCATGTCATTATATTAACCAAAATGCACAAAATATTAACAGATTATTTAATTAGAACAGATTCAAAGAGTAACATATGGCAAGGAATATAAATCTACCCTGAACTTGACCAATCTTAATTTAAAACATGTAAAAACTTTGCTGTTGAAAGATAAAATAATTGATTTTGTTTAGTATTTAATATGACATTTCATATTTTCAGAATACTACTCAAATACTGTTTAGTAAACATATACAGAAACTAAGGGCCTTTTATAGGACAATATAAGTTAGTAATAACATTAAAATTTTGATGCTTTGATGAATATGAGCTTTTTTCTTTTTAAAATCCTAGCTTTACTTTCTGAACAAAGAACCTTATGGTATATACAAAGACACTGTCGAAGTATATGGACAGATGTTATACAGATGTTGAACTTACTGTATGCTTGGAAAAAAATCATATTTTTTGCATCAATGTGATCAACAATACCTTAAAGTTTTTACTAAATTGCTAGGTAAAATAACAAGAAATATGCAGAATAACATTTTTCTGGTTTTCCCTCTCCCGATTAAATATGTGACAAGAGATGAGGATATGTTTTAAAAATAGAGTATTTTGGTTTTTCCACAAACTAAGAACTGAGCCTTCTTTTCAACATGTCTTCCACTTAAAGAACAAAAGAAAAATATTGAAAGTTTATGGTCTTGGGCAATAAGTTCATAATATGTTACTCATAGTTCTTTCAGGAAGAAATTATTTTACCTCATTACTTATTGCTTTTTTAAGACCATTTCCATAATTGGCATATTATTATCATGAAATTGAATCTTTTCCCAGACAAACTATACTTTTAGATACCAAGTATTTTCAAAGATGCCATAAAAGAAAACAAAAAATATGAAAAAGTTTGCAACAAACACAAGAAAAAATTATCATACAATAATTAATGTAAAATGTCAATGTTATCTTAAAACACATTTACACTGTATAAAAATTAATAAAAAGAGGTTACTTGAAATATATGGGAACATTTTATCACTTATATATGTTATATTTTTTCACTAATTTTAGGGGAAATGGAATTAGAGACCAAGAACATAACAGTTTGCTCTAATTCAGAATTTAGAACTATTCAGAGGTTTTTAAAATTATTATTATTATTATTATTATTATCAACAAAGGCTCCTGGAAATTGTTAGACCACCCAGGATTTAACATGAAGTAATCAAGGCAGTCAAAGAGAAGAATCCTCCACTTTTTGAGTAAGCTTTCTCAACTGATGGTTTGTTTTTTGTTTGTTTTGCTTTGGTTTTTTGCTGAGGCAATTGGGGTTAAGTGACTTGCCACAGTCACATACCTAGGGAGTGTTAAGTGTCTGAGACCAAATTTGAACTCATGTCCTCCTGAATTCAGGGCTCTATCCACTGCACCACCTACCTGCCCCTCTTACTAGATTTTTAATGATATAATTTTAATGCTCCTGTCCTGGTCCTGAATAATCTTGCTCCCTACAAAAAGTAATCTCTAAAAGATTTTTCTGGATGTGTTTGAAAGCATTGATTTTTGGCAACATATGATTTGTTTTAAAAAAAAAAGACAAAGTAGTATTTGAAAATAATGTTGTTTATATTTAATTTGCCAGTAATCCATAATTAACAATAATAATGGCCAACTTTAGTGTTTCAAAGTTTACAAAGAACTTTATGTATATTGTCTTATTTGATTCTCACAACACTCTTATAAGGTAGATACTCTAGCTGTTATCACCTACATTTTGCAGATAAAGAAAATAAGACATTCATCGATTCAATGACTTCCCTCTTCATAGCTAGTATATATCAGAAACTGATTAGAAACTTAGGTCTGATCTTACTCCAAATCTAGCAATCTTTTTACCATACCTGATGATATTTTGCTTTCTATCCTAAATTTAGAATTTGCATTCACTAAAGTGGTTTTTGAAAAAATTCTTTTTGGATATTGGTGCTAATGTTATTAGTAGTAAAGAAATGTAGATAGTCATACAAATGAACCTTCTTTAAAAGTTGATAATAATAAATTGTTTTAATATGTTAAATTGTGTCTTTTATAACAGCAATTTAATATAACAGTATTGTTTTAATGTTCTTATCTTCTGTTATACCAATATCCCTATCTTGTTTCTTTTTTTATTATTTTGATATGGATTTGTTTTCTACCATCCTGCCTTACTTTAATAATATTAACCTTTCTTCTTTCTCAGTATAAAATTAATACCAATTTTGGCAAAAATTGGAAAAAATACCTACAGAACAGCTTCTAAGAGAAGTGGTGAGAGATGGTCTGGAAAAGAATCACTCTTATTGAGAAAATTCTTTAAGTGTCTTAGAAATTTGTGTTCATTCCATCTGCATCAAATGGAATAAAAATGACAGGAAGGAGACTACTAATAAAATAAAATTATGTAGGAATAATTATTCTAAATAGCTACATTTAAATGCATTTCACAACTCCACCAACAATGCATTAGTGTCCTAGTTTTCCCACAGCTCCTTCCAAAATTTGTCATCTTTTCCTGTCATCTTAGCCAATTTGAAATGTATGAGGTGTTTGAATTTTGTTTGAATTTGCATTTTTCCAATCAATAGTGATTTGGAGCATTTTTGTTCGTGTGACTATAGATGACTTTAATTTCATCATCTGAAAAATGTCTGTTCATATCCTCTGACCATTTATCAGTTGGGGAATGACTTGTATTCTTTCAATTTGACTCAGTTTTTTATATATTTTAGAAATGAGACCTTTATCAGAAACATTGACTGTAAAGATTTTTTCCCAATTTTGTACTTTCCTTTTAATCTTGTTTCTGTTGAGGTTATCCTGGTATTCCATCCACTGTACAAGGCTATCCATTTTGCATTTCATAATGTTCTCTAATTCTTTGGTCATAAATTCTTCCCTTTTTCGAATATCTGATAGATAAATTATCCCTTGCTTTCCTAATTTGCTTATAGTATCATCCTTTATGCCCAAATCATGCACCCATTTTGATGTTATTTTGATATGAAGTGTGAGGCATAGGTCTATGCTGAATTTCTGACATATTATTTTACAGTTTTCCCAGCAAGCTTTGTGAAATAGTGAGTTCTTATCCCAAAGGTTGGAGTTTGGGGGAGTTATCAAATACTAGATTACTATAGTCATTTATTATTGTGTTATGTGTATCTAAACTGTTCCAATGATCCATCACTCTATTTCTTAGCCAGTACTAAATGACTTTGTTTACTGTTGCTTTAAATATAGTTTTAGGTCTGGTACTGCTAAGCCACCATCCTTTCTATTTTTTACCATTAATTCCCTTGATATTCTTGACCTTTTGTTCTTCCAGATGGATTTTGTTATTTTTATTCTAGCTCTATAAATTTTTTGGGGGGGGCAGTTTGATTGGTATGGCACTGAATAAGTAGATCAACTTAGGCAGAATTGTCATTTTTATTATTTTTTATTTTTTTTAAATTTTATTTGCATAACATATATGTGGGTAATTCTTCAACAATAACCCTTATATAGCTTTCTGTTACAAATTTTTCCCCCCAACTCCCCACCCCTCCCCTAGATGGCAGGATATCCACTACATGTTAATTATGTTAAAATATTGGCAAATCGAATATATATATACATATTTCCAAACTTATCATTGTTGTGCAAGAAAAATCTTATCTACACAAAAGATTTATCAGATAAAGGAAACACAATGTAAGCAAACATCAATCAAGGAGTATGAGAATGTTATGTTGTGGTCCACATTTCGCACCCCTCTCTCTGGGTGTATATGGCTTTCTTCAGTGAACAATTGGAGGTGGTTTGAAACATTTCATTGTTGAAGAGAGCCATGTCCATCAGACTTGATTGTCATATAGTACTGTTGTTGCCGTGTATAATGATCTCCTGTTTCTGTTCATTTCACTCAGCATCAGTTCATGTAAGTCTCTCCAAGCCTCTCTGAAATCATCTTGCTGGTCATTTCTTACAGAACAATAATATTCCATAATATTCATATACCATAATTTATTCAGCCATTCTCCAATTGAAGGGCATCTATTCAATTTCCAGTTTCTAGACACTACAAAAAGGGCTGCCACAAACATTCTTGCACATGTGGGGCCCTTTCCTTCCTTTATGATTTCTTTGGGATATAAGCCCAATAGAAATGCTGCTGGGTCAAAGGGTATGCACAGTTTGATAACTTTTTGAGCATAGCTCCAAATTGTTCTCCAGAATGGCTGTATCCGTTCACAGCTCCACCAACAATGCATCAGTGTCCCAGCCCTCCCACATCCCCTGCAACATTCATCATTAACTTTTCCTGTCATTTTAGCCAATCTGACAGGTGTGAAGTGGTACCTCAGGGTTGTCTTGATTTGCATTTCTCTGATCAATAATGATTTGGAGCACCTTTTCATATGACTATAAATAGTTTTAATTTCATCCTCTGAAAATTGTCTGTTCATATCCTTTGACCATTTATTGATTGGAGAATGGCTTGAATTTTTATAAATATGAGACAATTCTCTATATATTTTAGAGATGAGACCTTTATCAGAACCCTTAAATGTGAAGATGATTTCCCAATTTATTGCTTCCCTCCTAATCTTGTCTGCATTGATTCTGTTTGTACAAAAACTTTTTAACTTAATATAGTCAAAGTTATCTATCTGGTTTTCAATTAAGAGTTCCAGTTCTTCTTTGGACATAAATTTATTCCATCTCCATAGGTGTGAGAGGTAAACTATATTATGTTCCTCTAATTTACTTATAGTATCACTCTTTATATCCAGATCATGAACCCATTTAGATCTTGTCTTGGTATGTGGTGTTAGATGTGGGTCAAGCCCTAATTTCTTCCACACTAGTTTCCAATTTTCCCAGCAGTTTTTGTCAAATAGTGAGTACTTATCCCAGAAGCTGGGGTCTTTGGGTTTATCAAAGACTAAATTGCTGTAGTTATTTCCTAGTTTGTCTTGTGATTCTATCCTATTCCACTGATCGACTACTCTATTTCTTAGCCAGTACCAAATGGTTTTGATGACCGCTGCTTTGTAATATAGTTTTAGATCTGGTACAGCAAGTCCACCCTTGTCAGCCTTTTTTTTCATTAATCCCCTTGAAATTTTTGACCTTTTGTTTTTCCAAATGACCTTTGCTACTATTTTTTCAAGATCTGTAAGATGATTTCTTGGGAGTTTGATTGGTATGGCACTAAATAAGTAAATTAGTTTGGGTAGTATTGTCATTTTTATTATATTCGCTTGGCCTACCCATGAGCATTTTAAGTTTTTCCAATTTACTAGGTCTGATTTTATTTGTGTGGAAAGTGTTTTGTAGTTTAGTTCATATAGTTCCTGACTATCCCTTGGCAGATAAATTCCCAAATATTTTATACTATCAACAGTTATTTTGAATGGAATTTCTTTTTGTATCTCTTGCTGCTGAACTTTATTGGTAATATATAAAAATGCTCATGATTTATGTGGATTTATTTTGTATCCTGCAACTTTGCTAAAGTTGTGAATTGTTTCTAGTAGTTTTTTAGTTGAGTCTTTAGGGTTCTCTACGTATATCATCATGTCATCTGCAAAGAGTGATAATTTGGTTTCCTCATTACCTACTCTAATTCCTTTAATCTCTTTTTCTTCTCTTGCTGCCAAAGCTAACATTTCTAAGACAATATTAAATAATAATGGTAGAATTGTCATTTTTATAAGATTAACTTGCCCTACCTATGAATAATTGATATTTTACCAATTGCTTAGATCTGACTTGTTTTTCTGTTGTCAATTTTTAATTGTTTATTTGCATTCTTGAACATTATTTCATCCTTACATCTAAACACTCTATAATCATAATAATAAATAGGAATATGTTGTTCGCACTTAACTATATAAAATATTTTGTGCAAAGAAAGACATATTCATACATAATAACAAGAATTATTTACAAATCATTTATGATGTGTACATATGGGGGAAAAGACATGAAACTCAAAATGGTTCTAAGACCACATTTTTCAAGAAAAAAAAAAAAAGTAGAAGTTCCTGCTGAACTACCTATTTCTGTTATATTCTTTTGCTGATTTCCTGTAAGCTTTCTCAATCATCACCATTAAAGAATAATTTAAAACTTATAGTTATGTAGAATGGGTAATCTGGTGATGAAATCACTGGATCACAGCTGACTGTAATGTAGTCAATTGTGAATCATGATTAACTTTTATTAATGTATGATGGACTAGAGGAAGGCCTAGATTTGGAAGATGGCTTAAATATAAAGATAGCAGAATCTAATAAGAGTGTATAAGTTGAGTGAAACTTTGAACATTACTCAGTTTTTTTTTTAAGAGAAAGTTCATGAACAAACAAGAAGATTCTCATTCTTTTATGGGTAAATGTCATTGCTGGTAATAAGAATTAGAAAAGACAAGGGCAACAGTTAAGTGGGAAAAAAATGGTAACCACTAATACTTTACACTTTTGGTATCATTTATTTGTTGTTCAATGGTTTTCATTATATCTGACTCTTCATGACCCCATTTGGAATTTTCTTGGCAAATATACTAGAGTGGTTTGCCATTTCCTTTTCAGCTCATTTTATACATGAGGAAACTGAGGTAAACAAAGATTAGTGACTTTTTCAGTGTCATACAGTGTCTGAAGTCATATTTGAATTCACATCTTCCTGATTCCCTGCCTGGTATTCCACCCACTGTACAATATAGGTACTTTATCATTTATACTAATTGATTTATATTATCTTTTCTAATCAGTGATGATGCCTGAGCAGTACTGATATACTTATATCCTGAATTTCTTCACATTTATGGGGCCTTAACATTTTTTCAGCAACATAATATTGAATATGTTAACACATATTTTTTTTTAATTTTTATTTATAAAATGTGAAGAAATATGTGTAGATAAGAAGTACAAAAAAAGGATGGACAGAACCCTGACCACCACCATGGCTAAGATCTTAATGTTCTTTTGCTCTAATTCCTCTACCTAGGATTCAGCATTCTTTTAAGAACCATCATTATTCTATAGCAACTGTCAACTAATTTCATGTCTAAGATTGCTGTTGAAAGTTCTCTTTGTATTTTTAGGACTATTTTTTAAGGTTTAGAAGAATTAGATGGAACCAAAAGATATGCAGGGAATTAAGGAGGAATAAAAATGAAAAAACAAAAAAAAATACAAATCCTTTCTCCATTTTATGATTCCTCCCAACATTAAAAACTAAAATTTTGCAAATGGATGAGTTTTGAATGTTAATGGAACTTATTACCTGCTAAGATATTTTAATGGGTCATTGATTTCATGAGCCAGATTCTCTTTTTTTCTCTCTCTAGGTAGAGGAATCTATTGAGTCTAAAACAAATTCCTAAAACCCTAGTCTTTGTATTATACCAAATTAAAAAAAAAACTCTTAGAATTCCACTGAAAAATAGAGTTCTGCTTAAAAAATAAACTTTTCCTTTTTTTAAAGCTAAGTTGTTAATAAGAAATGCTGAAATAGTAAAGAAAAAAGAATTCTAGCTGTTTAAAAAAAAAAAAAAAAACTTCTGGGAAAGGGCCCCACATGTGCAAGAATGTTTGTGGCAGCCCTTTTTGTAGTGGGTAGAAACTGGAAACTGAATGGATGCCCATCAATTGGAGAATGACTGAACAAATTATGATATATGAATGTTATGGAATATTATTGTTCTGTGAGAAATGACCAGCAGGATGATTTCAGAGAGGGCTGGAGAAACTTGCATGAACTGATGCTGAGTGAAGTGAGCAGAACCAGGAAATCATTATTCACGGCAACAATAATACTATATGATGATCAATTCTGATGGACATGGCTCTCTTCAACAATGAAATGTTTCAAACCAGTTCCAATTGTTCAGTGAAGAAAGCCATACACACCCAGAGAGAGGGATGTGAAATGTGGACTACAACATAGCATTTTCATGCTCTGTTGATTTTGCTTGCATTGTGTTTCCTTTTTTTTGATTCTTCTTTCTTGTAGATACGATTTTTCTTGCACAAAAATGGTAAGTGTGGAAATATGTATACATATATTCGATTTGTCAAGTGTTTTAACATAATTAACATGTAGTGGATATCCTGCCATCTAGGGGAGGGGTGGGGAGTGGGGGGGGAATTTGTAACAGAAAGCTTTGTAAGGGTTAAGGTTGAAGAATTACCCATACATATGTTTTGCAAATAAAAAGTTTTAATAAAAAAATACAATATACCAAGATGCCATATAGAGGACAATAAAAAACCTTCTGAACAGTTAATTAGAATTTTGAAAAATATTTTTTCTCAAGTTTTTATGAACTCAGAACACCCCAAAAATTTAAAATAAGATTAATAAAAGATTAAAGTAAAATGATTTCAAAGTAAATTATTTGAAATTTCTTAATTTGTTTTAGAATAACCTCATATTTCAAAGTTTCAAGCTATAAATTACATATTTTTACCTAAGTATGACTTCTGTCAGTATTGCTTTTAGTTATATAACTAGAGTAGATTGTTCTATGATATCATTGGAAGACATCTAATCTTTAAAAAGGAAAGTAGCAACCCTCCTCCACTGTGTTTGCTATATGATTTAGCCTATATGTCTGCTGCCCACCCAAACCAGTATCCCAACCATAAACTAATATAGTCAAATCCATAATTTCATATTTATTTATTTAATACTTGTCATAATTAATTATTTAATTGCTTTTCAATTTGATACTTTTCAAATTGCATAGAATTTAATTGTCTTTTTAATATCATGACCTAATAATATTGAAAACTAAAATAAAATTATCCTTATATTTGAAAATTCTCTATAATATGACCTTGCCAAAGTCCTGTTTGAACTTTGATATATACTTTAAAATATAAATACATTTTTATGTAATTTGTATCTTAATATAGCTAATAAATTGCTGAATCAGTCACCATGAATTCTAGTTTTACTGTTTTGCTTTTTTGCTACATGCTGTTACCCTAGTTGTATATAAAACTAATATAATAATGAATAGCATATGGTGTATTTAATTAAAACAGTTGTTTTTGTAAGTAATTACTTCTTTGCTACTAAAAGTGTTATAGAGCTTTTTGGCTGTATGTGAGAACTGAAAGAGCCAGCAAATGAAAATGTGTTAAACATATTCAATTTATATTATGAATCTTTAAAAAAAGTCCTCAGTACCTCAAAAAAAACTAGTCATAAACCAATTTCCAATTACGTATTTCCACTGAGCAATCTCATTTTTCATTGATTGTCAGAGCCTACACATACACACACACACACACACACACACACACACACACACACACACACACAAAATACCCCTATCTGTCTGTTCATCTTCAACTTTTTGAAGTGGAACCTCATGGAACTTACCTATAGTAACTCTCAGATGACACATACACAGTCTATGCAAGCCCATGATAGAAGCTTTATCACCTTGGAAGTGCCTGCCAGATCTTGTGCTCCAAGAGACCCTACAGTCATTCCCATGCCACAATGAAGTATGAGTAAGATTTTAAAAGAGGATTCTATAGTTTAACTATTCTATATATGTTATATAGTTTTATATACTTTGCCCTTATTACTTTATAAAGACAGGGATGATATCTCAATTTTCTGTGTATCTCCTACCATATAGTACAGCAATGATAAACTTATTAAATAGTTCTTTTGAATGAGTGAATGAGGATAAAGTTTTTCCAAGGTGTGAAAATGTTAAATTGAAGATACTGGTGAGGCATTTATTCATTTTTCCTACATTTCATAAAGATTAAACCTGGAAAGTTTTCTTTATCTGTATCTTTCTTGTGCCACTACTAAAGTGTTGTTTCATTCTTTTGTTAGATCTTTCTCTTCCATTTCTTTCAAATACAATCATACAGAAAAATAACTCTTTCAAGCTGTTTCATCATTTTTTTCTGATAAGCTTCTTATACAGTTCTTTAGTACATGAAAAATCATCTCACTAGCTATTTATAAAATTTGAAGAAATGAAATTATGCACCATCTTGTTGCTAAACCTTAATACAGTATTATTTATCTGACTCAGCAAGCATATACTAAGTGTTTATGTGTCAAACACTAGATTAGGTATTGGAATTACAGAGAAAAAGCAAAATCAATTATTACCCTTAAGAATCTTCCATTCTAATTAGGGCAATGATAGGTAAATAATTAAGCACAAGATACCTATAGATACAAGGTAATTTTAAAAACAAGGGCACTAGCAGCTAGAGACTAGGAAGTGAGTAGGGAAAGGGAGAGGAAAGGTCTCTTTCAAAAATGGCACTTAAACTGACTTGAGGAAGTTATCGATTCTAAGAAGTTGAAGTGTGAAGGGAAACCATTTCAGGAATGAAGAGCAGCTCACGCCTTTTTGCTGAGGCAAATGGAGTTAAGTGACTTGCCCAGGGTCACACAGCTAGGAAGTGTTAAGTGTCTGAGTTCAGATTTGAACTCAGGTCCTCCTGACTTCAGGGATGGTGCTCTATCCACTGTGCCACCTAGCTGCCCCAAGAGCAGCTAATGCAAAGGCATATAAACAAGAGATGAAATATCATACATGAGGAAATATCATATATGAAATATATACTTGCAAGTAAGTATGATGGAATCATAAAATGATTGGAAAAGAATGAAGTAAAAGCCTGGGGGAAAAAAAAAGAACTAGGGGCCAGATTGTAAAAAACTTTAAATGCTAAATAGAGGAGACTGTATTTGATCCTAAAGGTAATAGGAAGCCATAGAGTTTATGTAGTGAGAGGAGGGGAAGTGTTGATACTGTCAAACTTACACTTTAGGAAAATTACTTTAGCACTTGTGGGGAGGCTAGATTAGAAAACTATTCTAATATTCCAAGTGAAAAGTGATAAAAGAGCCTGCACAAAGATGGTAGTTTTATGAGTGAAGAGCAGAGGACACTTATAGGACATATTTTGAAGATGGAAATTTAAAAATTAAATCCATTTCCTGGACTCTTGATTACAGAGCTCTTGGTAATATTTGCCTCACCCTATTGAAGCATACAATTAATTGTCTCTAAGTTTCTAGTTTTCTTTGTATACTCATTTTACAGATGTGTTTGTTTTTTTTTGTTTTGTTTTAAATCATTGCTGCCTAAATAGCTCTTCATCTTTGCATAGAAACACAAGACTGCAAGGCTTAATAAGAATTATATGATAGAATCATCGACTCCAAGAACTTTTCAAGTGGCTAGAAGCCATAGCCACTTCCTTGTTTATAATATGAAGATTTTTAGAATAGTTGATCTCTAATTTTTGCTTATTAACTCTGACATTCTTTAATTGTGACTCAAAGATAATCTGTTATTGACTTGTAGGATAAAAAAAATTACTATACATTCTATTGTGTTAGCAGAAATCTCTTTGAAGAATTTATAGCATTATCCCATTAAAGTAAGATACTCCATGAGACTTATCCTTCTTTTAACCACCTATATTGCAAAGAAGTTGATTTCTTTACCTTAAACTTGCAAAGGAAGGCTTCCAGGAATCCTGGACAGTCTCATATATTTTCTCTATGACTACCTACAATTCTGTAGCAGTTATCCTACCCTGTCTAAGCATTCCTACACACACATCACTCCTTCCTTATTCCAGCTAAGTAGTATACTCTGATGCCCTAGTATTACTCCACCCCTGGGCTGAATTTCTATGGAAAATTATAATTTATTTGTACTCATTCCTCAGTTTTTTGGTTGGGTTTTTTTTTTTTTGGCCTTTTTTGCTAAGGCAGTTGGGGTTAAATGACTTGCCCAGTGTCACACAGCTAGGGGATGTTAAGTGTCTGAGACCAGATTTGATCTCAGGTCCTCCTAACTTCAGGGATGGTGCTCTATCCACTGCTCCACCTAGCTGCCCCATTCCTCAGTTTTTAACATACTCCCATCATAGCATCCTCTCGCACATAATGATTGTGAATTTGAATCTAGGCTGCCACTTTTAAAAACTCCACTCTATTGACTACATGTTTATTTCTGTCCTCTTCAACCTAGCCTTGGCAATATCTCATTTTAAAATTATTCAACCTTTGCACTGTGCATTTAGGAATGTCTGTTCCATAGGTATTCCATAAAGTAGCTTTTATCTTAAACCTTCTCCTTTCCCAATCATTTCATCTTTTTGCTCTCATTGAAACTTTTCTTCTTCTCAATAATACAGTTTTTCCTGGTCACTCTTTCTAGTACTATTTACACTTTCATCTGTATTACTCCATCCCTAAATTCACTGGTCATGATAAAGTTGGATTACTCCTTCTTTCCCATTGCTACTTTCAGGATCTCCCTCTACCACCATCTCTCAATAACTCATCTAACTTTGAGATTCATTCAATCCACATTTTCCCCCAGAGAATCAATTTTTATTAAATATTTGCTTCCGTACTTCTGATTATATTTGAAATTGTATGCATCTTTCAGCACCAAAACTTCCCTACTAAAAAGAAAGATATGCAAGTTTTCATGTATCAATGCCACTGTCAATACAGGTACAAATTCCTTTTACTGCTTTTATTTTTGTTTATATTATAATATTACTTATATTATATTATGTATATATGTGTGTGCATATATACATACATATATATATACTCATGTATACATATATACAATATTGTATACTTCATTCTATTCCCTTTATCCTTTATCAGTGAATATATCTTCCCATATTCATAAGTTTTTTACTTTTAAGGCATAGCAATAGTTCATTATGCATTCATATATGTTCATTTATGTGTGTGTACATATGTATCTCCAGCTTTTTCAGTCAACTCTCAATCAGTATTATACTATTTTGTTTCTAGTTTTTTGCTATCATAAAAAATGCTACTATGAAAATTGTGGTATATATGAGGTCTTTCTGTTTTTGAGGATGCACACAGTAGAAGGACTATTAAATGATTTGCTCATGGTCAAATAGCTAGTAAGTCTTACTGGGTGAATTTGAACTCAAGGTTTCCTGATTCTCAGTCTAGCATACTAAACCAGTGATATCAACCCCAAATAGAAATGTATCCCTACAGTCTGCATATTGACATATTGACTTAGAAAACCTCAAATTATCTTTACCTATATCATATTGTATATTTATTTATTTTGTTACAATTTTCTAATTACATTTTAATGGTTTAGGTTCATCTTGAGTTTTAGCAGACAGAGATTTTAACATTTCTATCCTACACTACACTACTGTGTGCTGGGATTATATTTTTAATGCTTCCTTTCTTGGCTTCTCTCTCTCTCTCTCTCTCTCTCTCTCTCTCTCTCTCTCTCTCTCTCTTTCTTTCTCTCTCTCTTTCTGTCTGTCTTTGTCTTTCTATCTCCATCTCTTTCTTTGTATCTCTTTCCTCTTTTTATCTCTCTGTCTTTGTCTCTGTCTCTCTGTCTCTTTCTCTTTGTCTGCCTCTTCTCACTGTCCCTCTCACTAAAGCTCTCACTCTTACTTTCTCTCTCCTCTCATTTCCAGATCATTTCCAGGGCAGATGGGTAATACTAAGATTCATAGTTTTAATTAGATTAAATATTAGATGATAATGTATGCTCATGGAGAAGTGGTGAAGAAAAAATAGATTGGGAACCTTAGAAATCATTTAAGGAGTTCCTTGTATTATTTAATCTTTTTCTTTCCTTCCACTTAAATTTCCAGTTATACCAAAATTTACTTATTTTTTTTCTTTCAAAAATTAAAAAAGGACTATTACTTATTACTGAATTTCGTGCATAATCCACACTATGCACCATTTTGAGTATATTCCCCAGCATACTGAGAATCAAGCCTACTATTTTATGAATGGTATGTTTTGGAATACTTACTCCATTTTTCCTTCCTTTGAAATGACTAACAAAAACATTTTTTTAAATTTCTGCTCTGCTGATTTAGGTTATTTAATTTTAATTAATCCTTGGTCTTGATATTTACCACCTAGTTTGAAATAAAATTTTTAAATGTCAAACATTGTCAAAATAGAAGATATCTATATATCCATATGTCTAAAAAAGTATTGTTTATTCTTTTCAGGGGGAAATAAGATAGAAAAATCACATCATAGTGTAATCAAATTATAAATATTAATTTTTCTTTAGAAAGATTAGAAAAAAAGCATTTCCTAGAACATAGATATAACACAGTTGTGATGTTCTATACAGAGAAGTGTTAAATCCTTGGTCTAGGGGCTATAAGTAGCTTGAAAACCTTATGAGTAGAGCCCAAACCACATTAAAATGAAATTGGGAAATGTTTGAGAAAAAAAGAAAAAATACAATACAAAATAGATAATATTAATTTTTAAAGTCAATATGAAGCCCACAGAGTTGTTTCTATTTCAATTTTGATACTACTAGTCTAGGCAAGCTATTCCAAAGTACTAGTTGTCTCACCTTAGTCATTCTTTGGGTTCCAATTCTCTTTCTGTGTTTCTAATGAAATAGAGATAAAATATTGAAAGGTATAATGAATGTGCTTTTGCCAATTATAAAATTACTGGTTTAGGCTTATGATAAATTGCTTAACTTTTATAGATTAAAAAAAGCATAACTTAAGTAGTCTGTGTCCTGAAATATATAATTCATCTCTGGGGGAGAACAGTTTGTTCCAGGTAAGTTGTTTGCTTTTTGTTGAATCAGGACTAATTTTGCTATTTCAAACATCATACTAGAATAGATAGTATATGAGCCAGCAAAATGTGCAATTACAGTGAAAGAGAAGATTGAACTGATGTAGTTAAAAAGATACTTGTTTTGATGAATTAATTCATCCATGAGAGTTCTCTCACTTGTTTACTTCCAGGCACTGTTGAATAGGCATTTATGAACACTGTACCCTGGCAAAGCAAATCACATGAAAAGTGGGTGCATTTATTGTCAACAGTATCTGTGGCTGACAAGAATATTTGTTCAGCACAAAAAGATGTTCCTTTGACAGAAAATCTCTTAGGGCTAAGTATTGCTTTTGAAAATGCGTATATTGTAAAATTTTTGAGTAGGATATTTGTTTTTTGTTTTTGTTTTTTTTTACAATTTTCTGCATCATTTTATCTACATATATATGTCTAAACCAATTTTTATATTACAAGATTTTTTCATCTTTGATTTTTCAGGACAATTGTATGATTTATGACATTATAACATGTGTAAAGAATAAAGTATTAATGTATGAAGTGTATAGTTTTTTTAATAATTAATAACATATATCACAATTTGTTAAAATGTCACAAAGCCATGGCTAAATGTTTGTTAGTAGCATCAGAATAAAACATTGTAAGAGAAAATGCTTTGCATAGAGGTGATAAGAGAATGTTTGAGTGAATTCATGACTGAATGAATCTTTGATATATAATAGGCTCAAATATAATATAGGCTCAAATGAAATGTTCATCCTCTTTTGCAAATCAATTGTCTGAACAGTAGCAGTAGGCTACTTTTGTAATATCACATACAGATAATCACTGGAAAAATCAGGAAAAATTATTTGTAATTTCTAATCCAATATATTTAATCCAATAACATTTTGTACTTCAAATTTGTTTGTTGTGATAGAACCTAGAATCTGTGTCTAAAGGATAATGATAGATTACAATTGAAATGAATTTTAAAAACTAGTAAAAAACTCTAGTAAAAACTCTAGTAAAAACCATTTATTTTCCAGATAAGGAACATGAACCTCATAGAAGTAAAAAGACTTGCTAAGGTCACCCAAATACCCTTGTAACCCAAATACTTTGACTACAGAAATGGGCTTGCTCTTACCAAAGCCCCATACTGGTAAATAAGAGTCTTTACCAACTCATAAATCTATGCTCCTATTGCTTACAAATTACAGCTATTAGTCTGTTTCTCGTTTTTTGCTCAAAATCACGAGTATAGTGAGTATTAAGTTTTTCAGACTTAAATCCTGTGATCCTATCCTTTTTTATTCATCTAAAGTCATCTAGTTTTGCTTCATTGGGTTGTCTGGAAATTAAGGATTTTTGTCATCATTTTCTTTATATATTGAATGATTGGGATATTTAGAGATTTGGGGAAAATATTGCTCCTTTGGTGTCAAACCCAAATTGATGTAAATATTTCAGCACTACTCTATCATACAATCTGCTATCATTGAACCACAGAATCTCAGAGTTGGGTTCTCAGGTATCATCTAATTAAACTTTTATTCCATTAGACTAAATACTTTTCTTGTGAAAATTGAATGAAGATCTATGGATACTTGGTCTATAAAATTCTTTGTTACAGAGAATTCATTGTAACAAGGAACCACATAAAAAGATTTCTCTATTTTTAGGGTAAATTCTTTGGTTTTAATATTTTTTTTCTGTGACACAATTTTACCAGCATATCTTTATGAATTGGAGGATGTTATCATATTTTAGGATTTCTCCATCTCCTTCATCTTCTTCAAAAGATGTTGGTTTATAAACTACAATAATTTTATGGAAGTTTTTTTTCAAGAACTTATTTTAAACTAAATGATACAAAATATTATATTACCATTATTTGGTTGCAATACCAAATGTCCCATGAAATTGTTTCTTGTTTTCTTGAATACATGATAAATCAACTCTCCGGGTTTGCTCATTTGCCTCTTTAAGTAGAATCTGTGAGCCTTGATGTGTATACTGTCCATCTTTTGACTCCAGGCATTTTCACTAACTTTTTCATATGCCCGAATGCTCTTCCCTGATTTCATTCAAGTCTCAGATAAAAGTCTCACCTTCTGCAAGAATCCTTTGTCCATCCTTCTTAATCTTAGTACATTCCCTCTGAGATTATTTCTGATTCATCTCATATGGATCTTCTTTCTCATAGTTTTTGCAGGTTGTCACTCCTGTTGAAATATTTTAAGATCCCTTTTTATCCCTAATACTTAGCACAGTGCCTAGAACATGTTGTTGTTGTTTATTTGTTTCAGTTTTATCTGACTCCTCATGATCCCATTTGGGTTTTTCTTGCCAGAGATAGTGAAGTGGTCTGCTATTTTCTTCTCCAACTTATTTTACATACGAGGAAACTGAAGCAACCAAAATTAAGTAACTTGTCCAGGGTCATACAGCTAGTAATTGTGTGAGGCTATATTTAAATTCAAATCTTCCATATTCCTGGTCCAGAACTCTATCCACTGTATCACCTGTTGGAATATAGCAAATGTTTTATAAATGCTTGTTGACTTAATTTTCCATTTAATTTCAACTTCCTTTTGTCTTTTGGCATCATTTATATTAACAATGGCAATATAAATAGAAGACAGTTCCTTATATAACATCTAAGCACTTGTCATAAATGCAAAAAAGATCCCACATTTAGAATATCTCCAGTTAATATTTCTAGATTGATAACTAAATGATTCTTGAAAACTTCTGTTAATTTTCAAACAATTCTATAATGGTATAAGGGGAATATGTGGATGAGTATACAGTGCTGAGAGCCATTTTGCTTTTTTTTTTTGTTTGTTTGTTTCATGAGTTGCCATATACCAAGAAGTAATCACCAAGTGATTACTGGTAATAAACCTCTTTTCATATCTACCATCATTATTTTTAAAGCCTTTTAGAGAACCAAAGCTAGCTGGCACAGCACTACAGATAACCAGCAGATAACTTTCAGATTGTAATGCTCTTCCCCCAGCCAAATGTGATCTCCTTGGGAATTTGAACTTCTTTCATTTTGTTTTTGTGTCCCCAGTACTACTATCAAGCTTTATACAGTGTGGGTGCTTACTAAATGCCTCTTCAATTATTTTATAGGGGGAGAGAACTAAGAAAATAATTAGTAGGTAATTAATAGTGATATGAATTGTCTGAAAATATGATTTGGAGACAGACTATGGCAGGCTTTCAATGCCAACCTGAGGAATTTGTATTTTATGTTAGAGGCAAAAGAGAGCCACTGAAGGGTTTTGAACTAGAGTATATAACCATCATAACCATCATAACCATGCCTCGACTTTTGGCATTATTTTAGCAGCAATTTAAAGAATGGACTACAAAGAAGAAAGTCAAGAGACAGAAAAATTAGAAGGCTATTGCATGAGTCTAGGTGAAAAGGGATTAGGGCCTAAAATTGAAGGTTGATAGTTTTTAGTAGAGAGAAGGGAAATGGGGCTGAAATGAAACACAATGATACAAAAAGAGGCAAAAGACAGTCCCTATCCTCAAGGAACTTACAATCAAAGGATGGAGACAACATGGAAACAAATATATACAAAGCAGGCTCTCTCTCTGTCTATGTCTATCTCAATGTGTGTGTGTGTGTGTGTGTGTGTGTGTGTGTGTAAATAAATAGAAAATAATTAACCGAGGAAAGGCACTGGAATTATGTGTTGCATTAAGCCATTCCATCATGTTGTAAGTCCTTTTTATGTAAATATATTTTGAAAAGTTTGCATAAGCATGCAACTTAAAAAAAAGAGAGAGAGAGAGAGAGCTTAGTATTAGTATTAGTATTGGTACTACCTGTAAAAGGTAGTCTTTCATTTGGAACTTAAAGAAAGCCAGGGAAGGCATTAGTTGAGAAGGGATAATCTTCTAGGCATGGGGAAATATTTCTGAGCTGAGACATGGAATTTCTTGTTTATGGACTCTATAGTTCTATTTCTGTGCCAAATCCATTCATTGTATGTATATGTATTTCAATTCCTATATTTGTGAAAATTTATAAGTAGATAATAAGTAAGAATGTGCTGCAAAATAGAAACCAATGAAGAATTTCCTGAAATTTGTAAATGTACTAATAAGCATTGCTGGAAATAAGCTTATGCAGCACCAGGTTATTTCTTGGGATATGGGTATAATTTAAAATCATAACTATTTTTTCTCTAACATACTAATAGAAAGATTTGTGCAAATTTGGAAGTCTACTAAAATACTTATAGAAGATGAATATAACAGCACATTTTTACTTCTATATGTCAATGGTATGCTTAATTACAGACTATAAAACTACCAAAAATTTCTTGGCTTTTGCCAACCTTAAAAGGGAGATAGAATTATGTATGAGAACAAATAATGTCTTTAACATAATTTCAGTAACAAATTCTTTTTTGTGTCATAAATTAAAAGGTATTGGATTCTTTAGTGTATACTATTCTTTAAAAAGATGGTTAGAAATAAACATATCATAGAATATTTTGTAAATATCTGCTATTAATATGACTTTTCATCTTTAATTTAATGGCATTATGAGTCCAAACCATATCTTTTGGGAACAAAGATAAAAAGCCCTGCAACAATGTGAGAATAATGCTGAAACTTTGTCATAAAAGTACATTATTTTGCAAACTAAAATTTTGAATTCCTGTTTTTAGTTTATGTTGTTCAGAATTTCTTTTCATTCATTGCTCTTTCTGACAACAAAAATACTTTTTATTTCTAGGTTTTCCTTTACAGCTTCCCTGTTATGCTCAGCAGCATGCTTAGAAAATTATGTGATGAGTTGTGACAGTTCTCCACTTTGTAAAATTAATCTCTCATGATACTGGCTATGTGACATTATTTTAGTCAAAACAGCAGAACTTAAATTGTTTTATTCCTACTTTGGTACTGATGTCTTAACCTGAGCTACATACAGAATGTTCCAATGTATGATAGCCCATTATCAGCTATTTTTAATAATAAAGTGTGACTTCTATTTTTGTAGCTTCAGTAAGTATACTTAATTTAAATAATAATCAATAACAAACCAAATGTATTCCTAAATCTTTAGTTAATGGAATAGAATACATTTATTTATATTCTGGTCTAATGCCTATGACAGCACTTTGCATATAGTAAAGATTTGATAAATGCTTGTTTAACTGAATTGAGTTGAATTGCTAGGCTAATAAAATGTTCATAATTTGAAGCATGGAACAATTTGTTTTAAAATATTCTAATAGGGATAGTTTCATTGACTTCTTATTTTTCAATAGTTGTTATTATCCTTTGTGCTCAAAGAGAACCATAATAACATCATTAAGTTGAGGTTAAATCCAGTGTGTCTGCATGTGGCTGATCAGCCCAATATGAAGTGAAAATGAAGAAAGCCTCTAGCATATTAATTATATTCCCTTTTGCAGTTAGACTGGGAGGAATTCAAAGATGGGTGTTAGATATATATAGGTAAACATGGATGGTCTTTGATCTGCTTCACTGGAGAAAAGTACCTGCTAATGAGTTTTCCTGTATATTTGATACAAGTAAAAGTTATGATAAGATGTCAATAACTGGGTCCATCTTTAGAAGGCAGTGATTGTCAAAGAAAGTAGACCTGAACCAAATGAATAAATATAAAATATGATAGGGAAAGCAGTGATCAAAGAGCCTCCAGACTCTCTAGTCTTTAATGGAATAAAACCCCAAATTTGGAAGGTTCCAGGAATTTGTACCAATCTCCTCAGGGCTCTTAGGATCAAGGATTACTTAAGTTAATTTGATCACTAAGAGAAGATATCTAGGCATTACTTTGGTCTAGGTATATATGAACTAGAAATCACACATGTGATATGGATACAGTGTTCTCCTAATTCTATTAACTTTACTCAGCAACAGTTCATGTAAGTCTTTCTAGGTTTTTGTGAAATCTGCCTGTTCATCATTTCTTATAGAACAATAGTATTCCATTACATTGAAATACCATAATTTGTTCAGCTATTCTGCAATTGAGGAGCTTCCCCTCAATTTCCAATTTTTTTTTTACCAAAGAGAGCTTCTACAAACATTTTTGTACATGTGGGTTCTTTTCCCTTTATTAGTGCTCTTTTTGGAATACAGACCTAGAAGTGGTATTGCTATATCAAAGGGTTTGCACAGTTTAATTTGGGTAAGATATGTTGAAAGCGAAACAATTGTGGGATTTTTTAAATGTCTTTTTTGTCTATTTGTAAACAAATATATCATGGGTGTGGATTTGGTTTCCATTCCCATGTCTGCAGTTTTGGAGATAAAGCAATAGAGAAAGAACTATAATCAAGAGTGAAGATTGAACCACAGTAAATACTACTAAACAGAGAATTTTACCTGTAGAACATTGAGCCAGAAAAAATAACTGGGAATTAATTGGCAGAGGTGGATCTTTAATTTCAATTTTCAGTTTGAATATCAACCAGAGATTTTACTTTTACTGGAGTATATTCTAAAGTTGATTTACTTTCATTTTTAATTACATGGAATGATTAAGAGAATTTCTGAGAAACACTGGGAATTTACATTTTTTAAAAATTTGAATTGATTTTCTGTGGGAAATAGTATTGTGCATATTCTGTATTTGAACTAAGCTAAGCATTTTCACATTATGATGTGACATAAAGGGAGCTTCTCACATAAAAACGATTAGACAAATCTATTTGGAGTTGTCTTAAGAAGAAAAATGTAGAATATTATCATTTATTTCATATGAGGAAATTTTACATCTGATACATAATAACCAGAAGGTACTTTTACTTTTAATATATAGTGCTGAATCAGTCAACTAATGATTAATTGCTTAGTTTTGCTCCCTAGTTAGCTCAATTATAGAGAATCCAAACTATTTGTTAGTAAATATACTAAGCAACAAATAGAGGTACTTTTAGGAACCAAGATACATTGTGTGATATTTGATCTGAGCCCATATAACCTTCAAATTTACATACTGTTTCTTCCTTGCAAAATTTGTTATAAAACATGATTTTATTGCAAAGAGAGGCTGTATTATCTGATTCTACTAGGAAATAGTTACTTACATAGCATCCTTACATTTTCATAACTCCAGTTTGCTTCCTTAGAAATGTTGTGCATCCTGTGAAGATGAAAAATTGAGTATCTTTATCTATAAAATGTTATTTAAATTAACATATACATTAAAATTAATTGGCAAATTTTTCTTTGACTATTAATGATTGCAGCACAATGCAGAGGCTATCTCCTTTATATCTTACCACTGAGCACAGGTAGCTCCAAAAGAGAAAGTGAGCCTGCTGACTTTGCCACAGCTCTCCCTCACTTAAATCCAATTTACTTTCAAGTCATGGCATCACTTCTCTGATGCTGAGGTCCTCTTCAAGAATGAAGGACAAGCTAATGTATTTGTGAGATCATATAAGAGGGAAAAGGATGCACATGGGCAAAACTATTTATAGCAACTCTTTTAATGGTGGCAAAGAAGTGAAAATTGAAGGGACTGCTCATCACTTTGGGAGTGGCTAAATAAGTTGTGATATTTGAATGTAATGGAATACTATGGTCCTATAAGAGGTGATAAGCCGGATAACTTCAGAAAAGTCTGGAAAGACTTAATTGAACTAATGCTGAGTGAAATGAGCAGAACCAGGAGAATTGTACACAGTAATATGGCAAGATTGTATGATGATCAACTATGATAGCCAGCTCTTCTCAGCAATAGAGTGATCCAATAGAATTACAATAGACTTATGGTGGAAAATGTCAACTGTATCCAGAGATAGAACTATGGAGACTTAATATAGATTGAAACATATTACTTTCACTATTTTTTGTTTTTCCTTTCTCATGGTTTTGATTTGTCTTTTTGCTTTCATTTTTCTTTACAACATGATTAATATGGAAATATCTTTAAAATGAGTGTACATATATAACCTATAACAAATTGCTTCCTATCTTGGGAAGGGAGGAACAAAAGGTCTGAGGGAATAAAACTCAAAATATTACAGAAGTGAATGTGGCAAATTATCTTTACATGTAATTGGGAAAAAATAAAATACTATTTAAAAAGGACAGAGAGAATGAAGTTCAAACAACAACCTGTAAAAAGGACAAGTTGTCCCACTAGAGACCCAACTGGTCACTTCCAGTTGGGTAATGTAGCTCCTTTTCCTTTTCTTTTCTTTTCCTTGTGTCCTCACGGCATATAATAACCTTACTTGTGGGTGCTTTGCCAAAAGGAATTTAAAATTTCAGTGTTGAAATCTCATGAGATATCTTAGGGTTGACAGGCTGGATTTGTTTCTTAAGGACAAAGCCTTAAACTCAAATCTCTCTGATATTGACTAGCTGCCCAAGCCCCACCTGGTCATTGTTTGGGCCTGATGGCTCAGAGTCAATGTACATAGTAACTGTTTTTACCTTTGGCCAGAAATTCTGGCCAAATTTTTTTACTAAATAGAAGAGGCCTGATCTCTTCTCTAGCCTTAATAACTGAATCATATATAGCCCCAGTCAAACTGAGACCTGGGAAAAATCTTCACTTAAAAAGGCCAAGTTCTCCCACTGTATTCAGAATTACTTCCAGTTGTCCTGGTTTATATCAGGCCACTAGGACCAGATGGCTCCAGAGGAGAAAGTGAGGCTGGTGGCTTTCCATAGTGCTCCCTCACTTAAATCCATTTCACTCACAAATCATAGCATTACTTTCCTGATATTGTTCAAGAATGAAGGACAAACAACATCAACAGAAATAATAATGAACAACTGAAATTTATTCATTAGGAGGTCAGATGTGTATTTTCAGAAAAGACATTTATAACTTAGCATTTATTCCTCATCAGTATTCTCATCATCCTCTGCCCCTTTGATTGGAAGGGTAGGGAAGGGGGAGGGAAGCAAAGATCTTTCCCCAAAGTCCTTATTTTAAAAGGCTCTCAGACCAGCCATATATTCATTTTACTCCTTTTGCCTTCCTTTTGAGTGTCATCTTTGGTCTTTACATTGTTCCTTGAGGGAAGAAACTGTTTTTCTCTTTCATAAATGTATCCCCAGAGCTTAGAAAAATGTCTAACATTTAGTAGGTACCCAATAAATGTATTACTTTCTTCCTGATTGGGGAGAGGAGATATTTGAGGCAGGGAATCCAGTTGTTGACTTATTGCAGTTATCATGAAATAAAAGCCCAAATTGGGGAACTGTGTTGATACAGAGGAAAGCTATTATGAAACAGAAATGACAAGAATGAGTGACTGATTGAATGAGTGGAGTAGGTATCAGAAACTGAGGATGATATGAACCTGGATGACTGGGATTTTGGCAGAAAATAGGATTTTGTATTTTTACCCTCCACTATAAGAGAGATGAGGGAGGTTGTGTATGAAATAATGAGTTCTGTTTTGAACATGCTGACTTTGGAAGCTAATGGGGCATCCAGTTTGAAATATAAAATAGGTAGTGTGTGGGTCTGGAGCTCAAGAGAGAAACTGGAGCTAGACATATTGATCTAGAAATGATTACCATAAAAATGATCATTGAACTCTAGGAAACTGAGGAGATCACCATAAAAGTCAATATAGAGAGAAAAGAGAAGGGGGCCTTGGACAGAATGGGACACTCACAGTTACTGGGCATGAGATAATAGGAAGATATAGCAAAGGAGATTGAGGAGCAGTTAGAAAGATAGAAGAACTGAGAGTCACACAAATCCAGAGAGGAGAGAATAACCACGAGAAAAGGTTATTGCCTTGGTTAAAAGCTAAGTAGGTAATGTTATCCTTATTTTACAGATGAGGAAATTCACTGATCAAGATCCTACAGCTAGTAAGTACCTAACATCACATTAAACTCAGGTCTTCTTCTTCCAGGCCCAGTGTTCTCTCTATTGCACTGATAGAAAAAGTAGAAGGACTTATTGTCAACACTATTTTCAAGGAGTTTAACTAAGCAGAAAGCAGTTATAGAATGATAACTGTTAGGGATGGTAGGCTATAATAATAATGAGGTAAAGGCATGTTTGTAGGCAGCAAAGTAGGAAATGATATTTTCCTTTTTTTCAAAATTTGAAAGTATATCTATCTAAAATTATAATACTAATGATAAACCCCACCATTACTATTTTGTAAGCATAAACAGGGTATCCCAAAAGTCTTAGGGCAATTTAAAGTTTTAATAATTTCAGAAGCGAAATGTTAAAACTATAAAATGCAATATTGATTAAAATTTTAAGGGACATTTATTTAGGTGGCAAAGTAGATAGAGAACTACCTCTAGAATCAAGAGGATCTGACTTCAAATCCAGTTTCAGACACTTGATACTACCTGTGTGATCCTGGTCAAGTCATTTAACTTATTACTAAAAAAAAAGATTTTTAAGTGGTTACTGATTAAAATTCACCATAACTACTATCTCTTGCTGTACATTGCTGTGGTAGATGTTTGCACTTTGTAAAAATTTTTGTCTGCTACTCAGTAACTGAAAGAATTAAATTTGTAATTCTATCTGTGAGATAATCTAAAGAACTCAGTTTTTATTCAAACACAATAGTTTTGGCATTTCTATATGCAGAGGGGAAAAAAAAGCCTAGTAGATGTGGCCAAGAAGAGTATCTTCTCTACCAATCTATGAATCTGAGAAAATGTCATTAGGAAACTGTTATATACAGAAGAAATAATGACAGTATGCCCCATGTTTTTTAAATCAAAATTTTAAAGTTGTTACTCAAAATTCAAAAAATTAAACAAAAGTAACAGAACTATGAATAATTAAGGTTTAAAATGATCTTAAATACAAATTTTAATTACTTCAAAAGTTATTAAAATTAAAACTGCATTCAGATTTTGGTACACTATTGTATTCTTGGGATCAGTAAGTTAATGATGAAAATGCATAGAATTTAGAAACTTTTATCCCTCAGAAAAATACTTTTTTTTCTGGAGGCTGGGTTATCTTATTCTGTTCAGAAGCAAACCCAAAAGATTGTCTTCTAAATTAAAAGAAACAAACAAACAAACAAACATAGCATTTGGACCTAAAGTGACCAGATTTGGGAACTGGGTCTACTGAATTGACATAAATTTATCACATTGTATAAGCAAAAGAAGTGGTAAGCAGAGATTAGAAAAGGAAATCTAGACTTGGTTTCTACTGTATATTAGAAAATGGGAGTTTCAAAAGAGTCTGAAAGGACAAAGTTAGACCTGTCATGGAATTTTTCCCCTTTTATTTTTTTCTTAGCCTTTTTCTTCTTTCTTTAGACACATTGTTTTTATCTTTGGTATTATTCCTCAGTTCTAAAGAGGTAGGAAAGGTATAGATTTAAGTTTCCTCTTCACTCTCTCCATTTCACTCACTCAGGTGATAGTCCTACTTTAAAACTGCAAAAACAAAACAAAGCAACCAACTAACCCACTATGATTTCTGAAGTGAATGAATAGGTTGTTCTATCCTGGATCTTCTACACTTGTTTTTTTCATCTGTGTTTTCACTTGATGATTTCATCAGCTCCCATGGATTTAATTATTATGCCAGTGCTGGTGATTCTCCAATCCTCTTCTCTGACCCTGCCTTCTCTGCTGACCTTCAGTCTTATATCTCCAACTGTGTATTGGTCATCTCAAACTGGATATATGTCCCATAGTAGAAATTTTAACTTCAACATATCTAAAACAGAATAATTTATTTTTCCAAAAAACTTTTCCTCTTCTTAATTTTCATCCTCTCAGTCATCCAGGCTCCAAGTTTGGGTGTCATCTTTGAGACTTTAGACTCTCATTTCCCATGCTCAAAGTCTTTCAATTTTATCTTTAAAAAAATCCCTCAAATAAATCCCCTTCTCTCCCCTGATACCACCACCAATTTGGTGAGAGTCCTGATCACTTTATAGCTAGACTTGTTCATTGTCCACTCAGTTTTCAAAGTGATCTTAAAGAACAGGTCTGACTATGTCATTTCCCTATCACTTAAGAAGCTAAGTGATACAGAGAATAGAGTGTTAGATTTGGAGTCTCAAAAACCTGAGTTCAAATCTTGTTTCCTCCAAAACCTGAGTTCAAATCTTGTTTCAGATATTCACTAGTTGTATGAACCTGGGCAAATCCTATAAACTCTGTCTGCTTCAGTTTCTTTATCTGTAAAATGGAGATAATAATAGCACCCACCTTTCAGTTTTGTTGTGAGGGTAAAATGAGAATATTTGAAAGTATTTTTAAACCTTAAAGTTTTCTATCATAACTAAAGTTTGTGTCATCTTATTTTGTGAAAACTGAAGTCAGATAAAAAACTATGAAAGTATGATACAAATTTTATTTATGATAGAAACCTTTCCTTACCTATTGCCATTGTTATTATTCAACAAATTTCCATGGTTCCCTGTCACCTCCAGGATCACATATAAAATTCTCCACTAGGTATTGAAAATCCTTTATAACCTGACCCCCCCACCCAAATTTCCAGTCTTCTTGTATCTTTTATACATGATAGAAGATATATCTCCCCATGTTCCTTGCCATTTGGTAACACTTATCTCCTTGCTTTTCCTTTCACAAGAAACTCAAAATCCTGACTATAGACATTTTCTCTAGAAATTTCCTGATTTCCCTTTAATTTTAATCCTTTCCATCTGTTGAGTATCTATACTATATCATGTGAATAGCTAGATTATGTAGTTATTTGTATATTGTCTTCCCCATTAGACTATGAACTTTTAAAAAAGCATTATCTTCTGCCTCTTTTTGTGTATCTAGTATTCAGCCCATGCCTGATACATAACAGGTGCTTAAAGTTTATTGACTGACTGATGCAGCCATTCTGTCCTTGAAGAATCTGGTCTTAATGTAACTGTTTTTCTTAATCTCTTGGATTTTTGTTGTTGATTTTTTTGTTTTTGTCTTGGCTCTGTGATATCATTGGTATAAGGCAGAGGACACAAATATACAACCCTGGCCCAGTGAGTGCTGCCCAAAACAAATTTAAATCTAATAAGGAAATACTTAACAAAAACAATTTTTAAAATGGAACATCGTTAATATGTAACTTCCTAAGTGAAAATGTAGCTTACTGGGATGCTTATATAGCATTAAGTGGCTCATGTTTCTATTTGAGTTTGATACCACTGGTATAAGAAACTTCAGAGAAATTTTAAGTATGCGTAGAGAATTCTATGACTATATAGGGAACTTATTATATAATGTGTGTAGATACACTTATGGATGATTATATATATTTTGAGTCAATAATACATCAAGCATATGTAACCTTGAGAGAACAAATTATTTCATTTTTTGTATTAGTATCTCTAGCATAGTTGCCTACATGGACTCTTAATAAATGATTATTGTTTGCTATAATGCAATAAGATCTATAAATACTCAAATATTTCTATGCTTTCACTGATATGGGTGGGTTTTTTTACAGTTCAGATCAGATCCCAGCCCATGCATGTCTACACAGCTTTTGTTGTATTATTTCCAGTGCATATCCCTCAAAAAAATTTGTCATGAGAGCCTTGCTAGATATCTTCTGTTAAGATACCACTAATTGAGCATATAGTCTTTACAATTCTTGTCTTGTTGAGCTCATCTTCTTTTTAGCTTGTGTATTTTTAATGATATCCTTTCTTCTACTCTTTCTTTTTAATTCTGCTTGTTGAAGAATTTTAAAAAATTCTTTGCAAAACAAAGAACTATATTTTTATTATGTTTTTTTTTCTTCTGGTGTCATTGTGTGGCTTCAAATCTTGAAATAATATTGGCTACAGTGATGAATTTTTTAGCCACAAAACTCTCAAAGACTAATAAGTCATATAGGATTGTTCTATGAGTCAGTGAAGAGAGTACATAATGTTCATGCTTCCAGAAAAATTGAATATATCCCTATGTCTCCATGTAATGATCTTTAGATTATTTTAATTAAAAGAATTGTCATTTATCATATTTTCAGTTCTATTACTATATTTGTAAACACATCAATAAGAAAATAAATATATTTTAATAAAATAATTAAAATATCATTGTAGTACATACAGATACATCTCTCTATAGTCTATCTTCCAAGAAAGTTTAAATTGATACTTTATTCATCTTGGATTTTTGATCCTATAACTAACCTTTTTTCATGGCTAATTTTTACCAATTCAGGAGGAAATTTTTTTTCTTTTATTTTGTGACTCACCTTTTAAAATTATGTTTAACAAGGAAGCATAATTAACTCAAAATAGTAGGTTATAATGATTCTAAAATAGCATTAGCATTCATATTTTAAGGCTATATAGTAGTGTATCTTATCTTTAAGAACATATGATTTTTCATGGGATACATGGGATTGCAGTTTCTCATCTTTCAAATAATTTTTATTTTTATGTTGGTTTTGGTAGAATAGCTGCTACAGTGTTATGAGGAATAATAAGGGAAAATAGCTTGTTTTGAAAATATATAAATATGATGATAGTGTTGTATAAAGAAATTCACTCTGTATTATTTCCTCAGAATTCTAAATTCTATTTTATCTAAGTAATAAGTTATATTCCATTAGTTCGTCATCTAGACTTTTAGTCTAGGAACACTATTGGGTACTTCTTTCTGCCAATCTATTCCTTTTCCTTCTTGAGACCTCCCCTTTTCAATTCCATCCATAGACTGGGCACATTTCCCCCCCTTTTTTAGCCCCACCCTTTCTAGAACTCTTGTTTCATGGGCTTCATGAATTCATGACCTTTGGGGGAATATCGAACTTAGGTGTTAAAGGCTTTCTTTGAACAAATTTATCCCAAGCTATATGAAAATAAAGTTAGATTAATATTTAAATTTGTCATGAGAGTAATTCCACAGTTTGTAACATAAGATTTTTTGTGGGTTGAAGACTGTCAGCCAGACCTTGCTCGGATAATACCCCTAGGCAGTCAGCAGGTTCAGAAATTGAGGCTCTAGCTCCATTCAGAATTGATAGATACCTATCTGAAATTTCCTGTTTTAGTTTATTACTATAGTCTCTTATTTTATTCAATTGGAAAAAATTTTCATAATGCCTCTTATTTTATAAATGAATAAATTAAGATCCAGAGAAATGAAGTGACAGAGTCAGTAAGAAGAAAAAAAAAAAGAAAGATTTTTAAACCAGGTCCCATGTTTGTAGTATTCTGAGCTGCCTCTAGAAATATTCTGTTAGACCGCCGTACATTTCCACTCCCTCTCCTCCAAGTCCAATTCTTCTCCTGGCCTAAAATAGTGGATCTAGCTACAAAAATGGCTGATTTATACAGGCTCCAAAATCAGAATTATATTCATGTAATAACAACTTACTCCCCTTTATTATTGCATATTCCAACATAACAAGTGGTCTGAAAAAATTAATGATAATGACTTTTAAACTATTAATGAAAGGTTAGAAATTCCTATTCATTTAGTCCAAAAAAATGTGTGTATGGATGTTCTTAGGGATGTGATATTCTGCTATATGAATAATAAATTTAGAATGGAAAGAAATTGTAGAATCATAACTCTAAAACTAGAGGGGACTTTAAAAATCATTCCTGCAATTTCTCATTCTGTAGATATTTTACAGAAGCCCAGAGATATTAATTAATTAAGTTTGAGTAATAAGTGGCAGATATAGTATGCATCCATTACATCCCACTCCAAATCCAGCATTCTGTCTGTGGCATTATACAAAATGTCTGTTTCCTCATGTATAAATTGAGACAATTAAATAGAATTATCACCAAAGACTCCTCTATTTCTAAAATTTGATTCTATTACTATAATATGAGTAGTAATATACAAAATTATAAGTTACTTAGGATTCATTCTAATCATAATGATAGAAGAATGTATCTAAAATGAATTAATTAGCTTATTTTATTGGAATATGCATTTTAAGAGTGTTGATGTTTGAAGAAGATAGATGATTAAGGAAAAAAATTAACTAATCTTAAATTATTAGGTGAACAATTATAAAATATTTTAATTGGAAAAAGAGCATTTATTTTTGTGTTCCTGTTGTTTTCTCTGATAGAATGATAGAATGCAAACTTTTTGAGGACAAGAACTTTGGGGGGGGCAGAGGAATGTAACTTTGTATCTCCTGTGCCAATCCCAGTGCTTGGCACAAGGCTAGAGCAGAATAACTAGTTGATGAATTATTGATTTATTGAAAAAATTGCTAGAATAATTCTAAATTTGAATAATTTAGAATTAATATAATGATATAATAAATAATTATTTAATTGATATACTTAATGAAAGTAGTTTTGCATTTAATGGGTAGAATTTTGGTTATTGATGTATTCTATGAGTTTTAAGAGAAGCATGATGAACTATTAAAAATAAAATACAGATAATCATATAAGAATTAAAGGTAACAGTTTTTGAATCTAATACACAGTTTCATCAAGGATGACCAATAAACTTCAATATTACTCCATTTATTCAATAAATTATTATTATTATAATAGTGAATAGTGAATAATAGTGAATGGTGAATATTTACCACTTCCAAAAATATGGAAGTGCATTGTTATTTCTTATTAGGATGTCATGCTTCACATTTTATTTAGCAAGAACAGTGACACTGAATTTTAAATAATTTAATCTAGAGAAAGAAAAAAACATGACTGTGACTTAGTACTATTCAAGTAAAGAGTTATTGTAATGAAAGGTGATCAGTTGACCTTTTAGTTTCAGAAAGAAAAGTTAAATTAGTTCAGGTCTTCTCACCTCTCTCCTGAGATTCTCTAACAGTATCTTCATTAGTGTTCCATCTTTACCTTATCTGTCTGTCACTCTTTCTGTTTCTGTCTCTCTATGTTTGTCTCTGCTTCCCTAACTCTCATCGACTCTGGACAACATGTGGCTTACAAAATAATATCCCTAAGGCCCAGGAATTCTCCTGCCGAAAAACCTTCATAAGTTCCCCTTTGCTTCTCAGGGGAAATAAAAATTCCTCCATCTGGCTCTCCATAATGTGTTATACTTTACATTTCTAGCCTTACTTTATATTATTCCCCATAAAAAAATTCTGTGTTCCAGGCAAGCTGAACTACTAACCATTCCACTAAATACACATTCTTTTTCTCACAGAAAGGCAGTCTCCATACCTGGAAGGCTTTCCCTAGAAACTCCTACAAGGCTCAGTTCTGGTGCCAACTCAACATTGTTGGTAGTAGTATATACCCTTAATCTATGTACATTTTGTATCCTCTTAGTAAAGTTTCACCTCCTAGAGCTCAGGGACTACTTCACTTTTATGTACCTGCATCCATAGCTCTGGTAATCGTTTAATAAATGCTTTTGAATTGAATAAAGTAAATGTCAGAAAGAAGTTCTGGTGTTATGTATGACTTAAAAAAACTTACACCATTTGTCTATAGAAGACTTCATTTTTCAAGGGAGAGTAGAGTCAACATCTCTGGAAATCTGAAATAAAGATAATATTCTAGAATAATTAGGCAAATTCCCTTCTGAATATAGGGAATTGATTTAGATTTTTCTTTAGAAATCCTTGATATATGCATTATTTACACAGATATTTTACTTGTGGCATCCAAATCAGTACTTTTTTTTTCTCTGACGAATGTAAGATTTTTTTTAAAAATTGATTTTCAAAAATGTTTCACTGATGCCGTCACTTTCTGAGGACCTCCCTCTCCCTCCCCAAACAAACATATTGGGGTTTTTTTGTAGCAATAATTTTGAAAGTGCTTGATATTCGTGTTTATGTTTTTAAAGAAACTTTAGTAAGCAGTTAGATAACACATTTCTTCATACCATAGGAAATTTCCTGTTTTCAGGCATGGAAAGCAAGGCATTAAATCTGATTTAAAAAAAAAAAGGAAAAGAGTGAAAGGTAATTTGGTGCTTGCTTAAATGTTGCCACTTTTAAAGGATGCTTGTGTCTCCGCTTTTATCTTTTTCCATCTTAATTTTTGATATGAAAAGCAGAAAGAACATAAATGTACATAATTCTGCATTTTTGCAGAAGTGTTAAAATGTAAGGCTCTTTTGTGGCTTGATATGAACAACTTCCACAATAGTTAAATCACATCTAGTTAAATCACAACTATGATTAAGGAGAATAATGCCACTAAATTGTTCATAGATGTACAATGTTAAGTAACTTTTTAAAAAAAAGTTTTCTAATAGGGCACTCATTTCTGAAGAGTCAGAAATGGTGCATCTAATTATCTGTCCATTCCAAGCAAAAGGAAGGGAAGAGGAAAGAAGGCAAGTCACTCGAGGGAGAAAACAAGTATTAATCCTGGGAGCTGTTTTCTGAGTCCTGTGGCTGCTGCTGCTAACACCGCAGCCGCCTCTTTCTGATTGGCGGGGACAGCAGCATCAGCATCTCCTCTGCGCTGGAGAGTGGTGAGACACACTGCTTCAGCCTTCAGGAGCTTGTGCTCCCTCCTGGACTAGACCTTTGGGTATTTACTAAAAACCACCGCAGTAGCCGCTCGCTGATTCCGCCTGCTACCACCGAAGAAGAGATCCCAGTAGTCTTTGGATCTGATCCCAGAGGCTGGGGCTGAGAACCCCTGCTCCCCGTGGCCGCTTTCTAGTCCGGGTCCAATCTCACTTCCCCGGACCCCAGCAGCAGCTGCCGCCTCGCCAGCCGCCAAGACGCCTCGAATCTTGTACCGCGGGAAAAGCGGGGCCTCTTCCAAGATGGGCCGTCAAGGCTTGGGGAGCAGTAGCACCTCGGGCCGCTCCATGCAGCGCTCCCAGAGCCGGAGCAGTCTTTCCGCCTCCTTTGAGGCACTGGCTGGCTATTTCCCCTGCATGAACTCACTGGAGGAAGAGGAAGGAGGTGGGTGAGACCCCCAACCCCAGACTTCATCTCTTCCTGGAAGTCAGTGTTGGTGGCTAGGCTGTGAGGAGGGGGTAGAGTAGAGGGGACTGACTGAGGAAGTAAAATTAAAGACCAGTGACCTAATTACTCTAGCTTTGCTCCCTGCTCTCCCAAAGGAGGCAGTCCTGTGCTGAGTAGGAGCTGCCCACTGAACTTCCCAACCCTGCATCGTGTTGGCAAACCAGGATAGAAATTTGTAAATCCTCAGGAGATTCGTGTGATTAGAGTTGGCAAACTGTTCATGCCTGCCAGTCAAGCTTAAATGCCAAGTGCTTTAAAGTAAAACGAGGGTGGAGATGGGAGAATAGATGACTCTGACTAGGTTTAAATGAGGTTAATATCCAACACGAATACTCAGTCTCACACACTCCCAGGAAAAGTTCAAACTTTGTTTTTTGATGAAATGATATGCATTTGAATTTTTAGACACAGTAATCCAATTAACTCAGTTCGTTTTTGAACTATTCATGTCATATTGATTAGGCTAATAATCCAAAGTATTATTTGTTGTTTTATGTTCTTTCATAGTATACTTTTCAATTCCTTATGAAATTTATAGAACTGAAAAGTTTTTTTTTATTCTTTTATTTTGTTATGAGCAAATATTACCATTTTTTTCTTTAGCATATAGCACTGAAGATAGATTGAACTAAGAATTCAGTTAATATCCTGGTCAAACATATATTTTAAATCCTGTATTCATAAACAACTAAAATAGTTGGAAATGTATGTATATATTCACATTTTGAGATTTACATGCATAAGGTAGTTATTAACATCATTTTAGTATTTATACCTTATAAGAAAAATCTTAAATTCAGTATTTACACAACTTATTTATAATACCTTTCTGCTCAGGAAATAAAAAGTGAGTTGAGATTGAAATTTAGAACCTCCATTCTAAAAAAAAGAAAACACAAAAAACATTGTTGAAATGAATTGGATTTTTTAAATCATTTTTAAGAAATTTGACTTATTTTTTCTGATTAGTAGCACTTTCTAAAAGCTGTCTCCTCAGAATTACTTTTGCTTGCTTTACTGAAGCAGCTTGATTCCATCTAACCTATTGACATATGAATTCTAATGCAGTTTCAATTGGTTTTAACTAAGCGTTTATCAGGCAGTATAGTAATCCATTCTCTCAGAATTAATATTCTTCCAATTTTAATTTTCATGTTTTATAGTTTTATAGTTTCCATTTTATAGCTTTATATTTTCCATTTTGTAGTTTTATATTTTAATTTCATTATAAATATCAGACTTGTCCTATAACAAAAAGAATTAAGAAAACCAAATGGAGATTCTTGTTTTACTGATTTAACCTATTTGTAAATTATCATTTGTAAACACAGCATATGTGCTTAAATATATTCTATCATGTTTAGAAGAATTTCCATGAAAATATTTTTCTGAAGTTGTAAGGTGAGAGGACCAAATTATAAAATATATCAAAATGATATGATTTGCATAAAAAATCTTATACAAAAGTAATGTATTAAAAATGTAAAGAACCATCTTTTCCCAAGCTTGATTCATATGGAATAATCTCAGAAGAGATTCTAACAGCCAGATCTAGAAAGTTATCTCCTGTAAATTTTTTAAGAGGCTGTAGTAAAAAATTACAAAAAGAGGCCGTTCCTTTATAAGGGATTAGTAAGACCCCTATAGTGCTATCTAAGTGAAATATAGGCTGCCAAGGATATTCATTAATTTAAAATAATAGCTGAAAGTAAGGCTGAATTTGGAGCAAGAATATCCTATTACTACTTGTTTGATGTGACATCTCCACACTTTCAAAAAATGCTGAATGAAATATATATGCATATCTATATATCTATTAGTTAAAAATGTATAAAATCTGTTCAGTTTTTGAGACTCACTTATGTCATCCCTTGGGATAGCATGAAGTCCAGTAATGATATGTGTGTTAAAAAGTAGTAAAGGTGAAAATTTCTTTGGCCCTGAAAAGGAAGATAATTTATAAACACACCGAGTTTTACCCTTTTGATTATTTTCTGTTTAGCATAATAATCTACTTCATTTTAAAACAATTATCTTTGTTTCTTCTCCAAATATAGATGTATATGTCCAGAGTTGTTCTCATCTCCTAGCTCAGTAATTTCATTTTTAGAAGAGATAAATAGTAGCTGCAAAATATAAGAAATTCCAAGAAACTTGTAAATAATTTCAAGCCTCACTTATCAAGAACTTTCAGAGAATGAGTCATTCCAAGTAGCCATATTTTCCAGACTGTAATAATTATAATGATAATGATGATGGAAATTTAGGTAGCACTTTATTATTTTCAAATTACATTACATATGTTATTTCATTTGATCTTCTCAATAACACTTTGAAAGAAGTAACCATGATATCATTTCCCCCATCTAACAAATGAGCAAATTGTGGCTTATGCTTGGTAACACAACTGAGGTGTCTACTGCAGAATTTTCATCCAGATCTTTCCTAAATAATCCACCATTATCTCCTTCAAGTGTTAAAATATTTTTATAAAATTAAAGTAGATGATATATTTTCCTTCTTAGAGAATAGTTTGTAATTTATGATTAATTTAACCTTTCCTCTATGACTTGGAATCAGTATGAACATCAGTTATTTTATCAGTCTAGATCTATTAAAATAGTCTATTTGCCTCCATGCTAAATGAGACCATATTGTATACTTCAAGTGCTTATCTAGTCTGATTCTCATTGTATGGTAGAATTCTTTTTTTATGTCTCCTCTCTCACTGCCAGACTGTGGCCAATTTTTTTTTATTGCTATCAAAATACTTCCATATAGTAGGGTTTTCCCTTTTAACTTTTGTGGGGAAAAACCAGACAAATAGAGTTGTTGAATTTTATGAAAAGTAAGTAGACTCTGCCTTCTTCTGTATATAAATTTTGTAAGGTATAGTGAATAGATTTTGTAACATTTATTTTGTTTTCTTGAGAGGCCTCTTTCAATTACTACTGCATTCACAGTTGTATTTCAGATAGTTGAGACTGACAGTTGAATTCTGTATATAATATGTATTGCTATATTATACTTTCCTTAATCATACAGTTCTTAATGAATCATTAATCATGGGTGGCAACATGTTATAGTGGAAAAGAGAATTGAATTTAGAATCACAAGACTTAGGCTTCAATCCTAACCCTGCTACTTGTTAAATCTGTAACCCTAGGCAAGTTCCTTTACTTATTGAGACCATCTCCTCTTCTATAATAATGAAATGATTAAATTGGATTATTTCTAAGACCCTATCTAACTCTAAAATTCTTTGAACCTATAATTAAAAATTGGAAAAGTAAAAACTTTGTATTTTATTCAACAGTTGTACACATTTTAAAAAACACATAAGAAAACAGATATGAATTGATGCAGCAATATAAATGAAGATAAAACATTATTGTTTACTAATACCTTCTTTCTCAAATGACTTTATATTTAATTACTTTGTATTTATTTATATTTATTCTTTTCATATTTACTCTGAATGTAGACACACAGTGTTTATATATATAGATAGATTTGTATGCATAAATATATATACATGCAAAAATTTATAATAATGCATATACTCATACATACATAACTTTTTTGTCCCCCTCATTGGAATATAAGCTCCTTGAGAGTAGGGATTGCTTCTTTTCATTGTATTTGTATTCCTACAACAGTTAGAGCAATGTTATTTGTTTAATAAGTAATTTTATTTGATTACTTCAGGACTTACTTATATTACTTATATATCTTTAAGAACTGAAAATTTTTGAAGGCAGTGTGACTTATCTGCTCAAGATTCTCTTTCAGCATAAAGTTATTCTCTATTGCATAACAAATTCTTATTGGTCAGGAAGGAACATTTTCTCAATTTGCTCTAAATTTTTCATGTATATATATATATGTATATATATATATATACACACCGTAATAAAGAAGAGACGTTTTTCATTACATATGTCTGTGTGTGTATATGTATATAATATATATATATGACATATGTGTGTGCCATTCCAATGAAATAAAAATATAAAAAGATAGTTCAACTTTAGTTGTAAAATATTGTCTGAATATTTTGTTTGTGTTTCTGAAACACAAAAAGAACTTGTGTGCATACCTCCCCCTCTTAATTTTTCCTATCCCTAGATCTGATTTGTAATATAGTTTTAACCAGCAAGATTGATCTCAGAGAGAACTTAAAAGATAGAAAAGATACATTTCTGGATGATTAAGTTATGAGCAACCTTGTCTTTGCAGCTTCCTCGTCACTTATTTCCAATCCAACATGATTAAAGAATCACCTGTTCCTTACCCTTTTTCCTTCTGTCTCCAATTATTTATGACAAACTTTTTGCCCTTTAACTCTAGTCTTCCAAGACTTTACACCTACATTATCCCTTCCCTATTCAGACAAATCATTTAATCTTTTTCTTCATTGACTCTTTTCCTTCTCCCTACAAATATCTTTTAAAATAAAAAAAGAGGGCATTTGGAATGTTCTCTTGAGTACCTTCTAAAATTCTATGATATTATGGATACATTAAAAAAAACCTCAAACTTTTAAATTTTTCTGCTGTCCTCTGTAGTTATTGTCTTCCTTTTTTATGGCCAAATTTCTCAAATTGATAGTCTATACCCAGTTCTTTATCACTTATTCCTTAATTCTGCAAACTTGGCTTCTCCCATCATTTGACTAATGTAACATTCCTAAGGTTCACCAATAATATTAATGATCAAATTTAGAGATTTTTTTCCCCTGATGGATTTAAATAGACAGAAATGGGGAAAGTCATGAGTAAATTTACAAAAGTGGGAAAGCACAAAATAAGATTAAACATGGAAATGAGTTTGGCCAGATTGTTGATTACATAAAGGGGAATGATGTGTTATAAAGCTAACAAAAGAGATTGGAGTTAGGTCTGCAGAGTCTTTAATATTGGGCTGAGGAATTTTCATCAGATTTTCCATCAGGGGTAAAAGCAAGCGGGGAAGAGGAAAGAGTAGAAGAGAGGAAGGGGGAACTGACAATGATAAATAAGACACTGTGCTGTGTGAGAATACAAAAGATAGATTTTCAACTCAAGCATGTATTAAATAGCTTCTTCATGGAGGACACCACACTAGGTACTATGAGAGATACAAATTTTAATTAAGGTATATTGCCTAGAGTCAGATAGTTAAATATAACTATAAATAAATATAAATAAATTAATAAATATAAATAATATCAATATATAAATAGTTAAATATAATAAATAGAAAACTTTAGTACCAACTACTTTAGAGATGTAAAACAAGGTGCTATATAAAGTAAAAGGAAAGTATAAATAAGATCAATAAAGGTTTCATAGAGGAGTGGACATTGGAACTGGAGTTTAAAAAATAAGTAGGGATTCAACAGACAAAGAAGTTATAGGAGGAAATTCTAGCCATAAGGAATAATGTGAACAGAAACACACAGACAGAAAAAAACCAGAATGTATTTAGTAGGCAAAAATAATCCACTTTGGCTAGCTAATGTGGAGAGTGTGATGGGGAGTAAATCAGACTGGAAAGGCAGAATGGTGCCAAATTATAGTGTCTTGAAGTTTAGGCAAAGGAATTATACATTCACTTCCCAGGCCAAACATATATATGTATATGTATATATATACATATATATATATATATATACATACATATATATATTAAGCAAAGGAATCACATGACCAAATCTACACATAAGGAATGTTAATCTGCCAGCAATATAAAGGACAGATTAAGTGTGGAGAGAATGAAACCAGAATGCATTAACTATTGTAAGAGTCAAGAAAAAATGTTAAAGAGGGGCCTATATTTGGCAGTAACAAAGAAATACAAAAGATTCATCAGAAATGGAATTAACAGAATTTTGCTAATTATTAAAAATGAGAGATCAGACAGAGAGAGATTCAAAAATAGCATCAAGATTGTGAATGACTTGGTCTTTGATTCATAGACAGGAATGATGAAGTCAGAAGGAAAAACAAATCTAGGGAGAAAGATGAACTAAAGTTTTTGATGCCATTGACAAGGTGGAAATGTACTATATAATTGAAGATCTGATACTAGATAATACAGAAGAAAAATAAGACTAAAGTGTCAGATTTGGTACTCAGTTGAATGAAAGTGATAGTTATAAGATACAAATAACAAAATAACAAAAAGAAGTGTTGGAATTCAAATCCATATTTTTTTTTCAAATCTAAATCTGTTCTTTTCACTATACCATGCTGCTTCTGTCTTTTAAATATTATTTTTGAATACCAAAAAGAATTATCATTTCCTCCTACAAAATACAACAGTAAAAGTACTATTTGTGAAACCATAAATCTCTATTATGTGTAGTTTGCTTTTTAAGCATATAATAAATTTGACATGAAGTTTTAAAATAATCCTATTTGTTTATTTTCTTTTTCTAGCCTTCTGTCTGTTTTATTTTGTTCATTAAAAAACAATCAACAACTTTTTTTTTCTTTTACCTTTGCTAATTCCCACATTCTCCTCTATCAATCAACAAGCATATATTTTGGCTTCCTATGTTTAAATCACTGTGCTTAGGTACTAAGTTCTGGAGATACAAAGTCAAAAACAGTTCCTGCCTGTAAGGAGGTCACACATTCTAACTGGAGAAACAACAACAAACATAAAAGATAATATTCAAGGTAAATGGGAGGAAATCTCAGAGGCAGACACTAGCAATGAGAGGGAAAAGAGGAAGAGTGAATTAGGAAAGTTCTCTTGCAGAAAAAAGAAAAAACATCAACTCTTACGCAAGTCAAGGAAAACAAGTTTCCATGTTGTTTGTGTCTAAAAATGCCTCATTTTGCACTTCTAGCACATTACTCTGATGTCAAGGGATAGGTAGCATGCTTTATAATTGGTACCTTTATCAATGATATCATTGGTAAAATTAGAATTTTACATTGGTACATTTAGAATGGTTGGCCATTGCATTGATCGAAGTCCTTAAAGCCTTATGGTGTTTTTTCTTTAAAGTGTTTTTATACAAATTGTTCTCTTGATCTTTTCCTTCAGTCCACATCAGTTTATACTAGTCTTCCCAGTGTGTTATGCCAGTGGAATATAAGCTGCAGCATCTACTATTATGCTAGAAAGACTTTGAGTCCTCTCCTAGAAACAGTCTGTCTACTTTCTCAGGACCATCCTAGATAACTAAGAAGTTTTATTACCAGTATACTGACAGATTAATTATTTATTCTTAGCCAAAGCAATCTATGAAACAAAATGCAAAATGTTACTAAACCCTTCAGCAGTAGAAGAATAATTATAGAAAAAGGAGTCAAAGGTGACTAAATATTAAATAGTTTTTAAAACGATCTGTAAGCTGTAATTCAGCTGTTGATATACCAGGATACTTCTCCATTGACCCTTTAATTCTCCGGTACAAATAGAATTGTATAAATCAATATTCTCACTATTAATGAAATTATAATTAAAAGGAAGCTACTGCTGCATATAAAGATAGCTCTTTGAAGCAACTAAAAGTGTTGGTTGTATTCTTTATACAATTGCATTTTATGGGACCATTGATGATCTTGTTAAGTGTTTATTTTTTTAAGGGTCCCCATGAAAATTTTCAGCTTCTATGTCAACAGTGGCTACAATGTATGAGAACATAGAGAGAAATTCCATGAAGAATTTGATAAGACTTTAAAATTAACCCATATTGATATCTGATGAGTTCACTGCAAAGGTGGTCATAGGAGAAAATAGCAAAAAATATAGTTTTAGAGTAAAAAATTTGTTCAAAGACTTATATACTACACCAAGTAGATAGACATCATTATAATCACACAATTGACCAAAAGATTCGGAGAATTCAAGAAATATTCTATTTATTATTTGTTGAATATAAAGAAGCCTTATAGGCTTTCGACTAACAAAGTATCTCCTGTAGACATTAGAATGTAGCATTTCCTGAAAAATATAAGAGGATTTTTGTACAGTGGCCCTCTGATTATAAATGTCAAATGAAGGAAAAAATATATGCTTGCCAACAATATTTGCCACTTTCATGAAGGATATCAATTCCCATTAAGTAATTAATAGAAATATTTCATTTCTAACTTTTCTAAAATTCTATTGTTTGTTAACTTCTTTCTTGTTTAACTTTTTAAATTTGTTGAGTCCTGAAAGAAACGCATTGAATTGATATACTATTATATTTTGCTACCCACTTGTAAATAACGTATTTTTTCTTAGATTCTGCTTTCTAATACATTCTGCTATCTTCTCCCTGTTTTATAAATAAGTTCATCCTATTAATATTCAGTTGTGATTTTAAAAAATTCTATCTTTCCTTTCACTATATACTTAAATTTTTTTCATCTCTATATTCTACAGTTTATTTCAAAGAAGAATGTGGGGGAAAAAAGGAATGATTTCAGCATTAGTAGTCTGTTATTAAAGCAATGTGATTTTTTTCCTCCTTTTTCCCCCTTCTATATTCAGATTCTAGCTAGAATATCTCTAAGATTTTTTCTTTAAGAAGTAGGATTTTTTAAATTTATATCTCTTATTTTCATATCTATATTTTTTTCTTTCATTTCCCTCTGGAGGCATCCCTTAAACATTTAAGAGAAAGAAAAAAAATCAATAAAAGCAATCAGCACACTGAAAAAATCTGAGGTTATATGTAATGTCCCACACCCATGGATATACTCCTAAAAATAGAATTTTTCATGGACTTAAGCATCATATTTTCTGTCTTCTGTTAAAAGTTATTTATTCTTCATTTTTTTTCATAAACTCAAACTTCATTTTCTATCTCTTACTTCATTGCTTGGATCTATTTTTGAAGTTCTTATAGTCAAAACATTCCTTTTCCTGAAATTTTACTTGTATTTACTGTGGAATTACTCTCTTCTGGATTTATCCTTTGGGCTTCTCTTAAACTATAGTATATTTTATTGTACGTTTGCTTATATCTGCAGCTTCAGTTTTTATCTTAGAACTTTGTGCCAAGACTAGGCTCTTCTCCCTTTACACTCATATGGTTTGGCAACTTCTGCCAACCCAAAGCCTAGATACCAGTGCTCTTGTCACAATTATGGCCAGTGGTTAGTACCAGGTCTGTGCTCTGTTGCATTTCCTATCTTTTCCTATCGGCTTTCGCCCTATCTCAGTCTCCTTTTCTTTGTGTGGAATCTGATTCCATCCCTTGCTGTTACTTTGACATATGTCAGTAATTGCAATGGTCACAGACCTATTGGAGGATCTTTGGCATGGGATGCTTGGGTATTGCACCATCTCTCTTTTATGTCAGTCACTGCCGCGTGCTACTCCTGGCTCCCAAAAGCAATAGTAGCTCCAGGCCCTAAAGCAACCCAAATTCTTACTGTGTCTTCAGGGCAAGGGCATGATCTGCTACAGGTTCCTTCCTAGAGCTCCCTGGTTGCTTCTCAGAACACCCACAGGCTTCTCAGCCTTATAAGGAACAGTTGTTGCTGATGTTTGTCACTCATTCTCAAAGAGGACCAGAGACATAGGGGAGGTGATATCCTGACTTGCAAGCCACTTGGATTTAAATGAGGCAGCACTGGGCAAAGGCACCAGCCTTGCTTTCTTTCCCATAGTCATCGGAATGCAGTGACAAGGCATCAGTCAAGACCACTTGAGATGGTCTCAGATCAGTGGGAGGCCCTGGCCTTTTTAAGCTAATCTCTTTTCCAGGTCTCAGTTTGTCTGATGCCATGACCATTCAGCAATTAAGGGCTGGCTAAAAACTGAGGGAAAATATGACCTAATTTTCCTTCACAAAAGAATCAATCTGGAAAAGAATTTCTGGCCAGAACAGAAATGATCACTATTTATCTATGAGGACTAGAGGGATTTACTGGCATTTATCTTTGATTTTATTTGATCATGGTTTCTTCTAGTGCCGTTTTAAATCTTTACTTGTATGTTTGTTAGGGGAGCCAGACTTTTTTTTTATTGCCATCTTATTAAGAATACCACTTATGCAAAGATAGGAGAGACTTTTGATTTTTGACTATCCCCAATGCCTGGGGGATTTTACCCTCTTACCTTCCCCTCTTAGACTCTCTTGTTTCTTTCAAAATGCAGCTTAAATATAATCTTCTGTAGGAGGCCTTTCCTGATCCCTGTATTTGTAGGTACTATTTCTCACACTGCCCCCAAATTGTGTTTGTATTTCCTTTTATGTTTTTACTTTTTTCATGAGGTTTCTTCCCAATAGAATGTAAACTGCTCAAGAGCAATAGCTATTTCCTTTTTGTCTTTTCATCCTAACTCCTGTCAGTCACATATTATAGCTCCAACAGATTCTTTTCCAATGAAACTGAACAACTTTGGGTTCCTGTAATGACTTCAAACTTCTCCCCAGGATCAAGAGCCATTATTTTAAATAGCAGTATTCTTTTGGTAATGTTGTAACACTACAACCCACAGAATAATATCATTTCCAAAGAAGTGAACATGAGGATCACCCAAAAAGCAATGGAGAGGTTCCTAGTAGGCATGAGCAAGCTATGATTATCAGTGTAAAACTGGAATAAAAATAGAGTGAAGATTATCATTAAATAAATGTTTAATGGGGAGGGGGGCTGAAAATATGAACAGATGGAGCAATCATTCAACAAAAATGAGGGTTAAATGATTACTGTCTTTCTGCCCCATTAATATTCATAAATTGTCAAGGAGACAAAAGAAATCCCACAATGTGGGCAGATCTTCAGGTGGATTTGTGAGAGGATATGGAAGAGAGTCATAAAGGTTTACCAAGGATGGATTGTGATCTCTGGGGGGAATGAATACCAATATCCATGAGATCATGGATTCAAAGGAATAATAAATTTTCAGGTGAATATTGGTTAAAGAATTATATTTTTTCATGAACTCCAATATATATGCATATATATATATGGGTTTTGCTTTATATAACATTCCATTTTAGTACATGTTTAATCTTGATGCTGAAGAGTAATTTTCTCTTTTAATTGTTTTGAGGTATGTCATGGAAAATGTCCAAGAATTCTAGGGAATTTATTTTTGAGTTTCCCATTTTGTTTAATAAAAACAAAATGGTCATGTTTACTAGTAAAATTATCATGTGGAATTGCTACATGAAGAATTCTATTGTAGTATATTATTTATATTATATTACTATATTATATTTAATACTATATTACCTATTCTATATTACCATATTGTGTATACTATATATTTATATTATATTATTTACACTATTTCACAAATAAAGATTGCATTGTCTTATAATTGTGTCATAAAAGTTAATAATGGTATCATTTAAACTAATTTTCATTTCTTCAAGATATGCAAGTTAAGGGTCAAAATTGATTATTAAATTACTTATAAGAAAAGACTTTAGCACTAATATATAATATAATAATAATATCAGGTATTTGTATGGTGGTTTCCAGTTTACAAAGTATTTTTTGTGGATGTTAGCTCCTGAGGCATGTAGTAGGTAGGACTTATTTGACTCTATTTAAATAAGACTATTTAATGGATAAAATTTTTAAGGGATTAGAATGTTTAAAATGTTCCATGATAAACATGGAACAAAGCATGGAAAAAGGGAAGGAGGGAAAGGTGAGATAGAGGCACAATTTTTATCAGAAAGAGAACAGAATTGATAATTCTAATATGTGAATTTGTACTTGATTTTGTAGTTTTATGTTCCATTAAAAGTGGCATAAGCAGCTGTCACAGTGATTTGATTTCAGTTAAACTCAGAAGAATTGTTGGAAATCAGCTGTCAGCTTCCATTAATTTAAATTAAAAGCATAAATGAACAGTATAAATGAAATTGCCAAATTTTGTTCTGTATTTTTTCAGATTTAACTGTTAAATTGTCAGTGATTCTACTTAATAGTTATTGTAACAAACATTTAGGATTACAACCATACACCTACTTCTTTGTAAGTCATCAATTGTATTAATTATACCATTAATGTTAGTGGATTCATACTACATACCTGAAAATATATATTTCTACATATGATAGATTTGCAGCAATAAATGTGTGCTTATCTTCTTTTTCTCACTTTCTAACGGTTTTATTTTCAACTTTTTATTTCTGAAAAATAAGGAGATTCTAGGTTTTGTGAGCTGTTATATGCAAGAAAAGGAAAAGTTAATTGCTTTAGTATTCATTCTTCAATTTTTCTTTAGAAACTATTGTGTCATGAGATGGAGAAACAGTTTGTTGTGGAAAAGAATATTGTACTTGGAGTATAAGAAACCTAACTCAAATCCTCTTCCCTTTATTAACTGAATCAACATGGTAGGCAAGTTACTTCATCTGTCTGATACTCAAGTTTCTCCATGTATAAAATGCAAATAACCCTAAATAATAAGACCCATAGTAACGACCTTCCAGGGTTATTATAAAAATCAAATTATATTGTGTATATAAAGCATTCTGTAATACTTTAAACCACCATATAAGTTTTTATCATAAGCTGTGTAAGGTCAAGGACTGTTTTAATTCTTCTGTGTACCCTCATATCAACTAACACATTAAATATGTAAGTAAATGAATAAATCAGGACCTTGTTTCTATCTTCAAGGCAGAAATTTTATAAGTAAATCTCATATACTTGAAATTTCTCTCCAATTTCTTATATTACTTTCTTTATCAGTGAATTGTGGCATTTTCACCATTGACGCATTTTAATTAAATTGCCCTAATAAAAGACTGTAAGAATTACTTAAGATAGTAAGTTGTTAAAGGTATAAATCCATATTATTGGAGATTTCCCCAAAAAATTCCATGCTGAAACCAGGGTTCCAGATAAAATCCTGAATTTTTTCTTTAATATAATATTTGCTACAAATTACAAATTGCAGTGATGAAAGTTTTATATCTGAAAATGTTATTTTTACTCACATAGTTTGTAATTATAATATTAATAAAATATATATGTTGTAAATATAAGTTGAATGTTTTGGTCAGGATTTCCTCATGCTTTTTATTATCATAAATCTTAAGAAATACACAGGTAGTTCAGCTATGGACCCATTAGATGTTGAGCTGGAAAGGATCTTAGAAATGATCTAATCTAACCCTCTTATTTTAGAGATTAAGAAACTGAGTTCCAAGAAGTGCTACTTACCTTAGCAACTAACAGAACCAGAATTTTATTAACAGATCTCCTGGTTATATAACCAGTGATCTTTTTACTATACCCTACCTTCTCATAGAGCTCATACAAAGCACAAGGAACCTAAAATAGCTTAATCAGTAATTTGATTATTTATGCTTGAAGTTGATGTTCTTCTTTTTGGCTTTCAAATATTGTTTGGGGATATTGGGCTTTACAGAATCCTGCTCTACTGCCTTACCTCAGCATGGAAGTAACCCTGGGTTCTTAAAGTCCTGTGCCAATGGAACATAAGCTCTGGTAAATTCTGTGTTGGAAAGGCTTTAGATATGGTCCCAGAAACAGACTGAGTCTGCTTTCTGAGGAATAGTCAAGGTAATTAGGTATAGAGTGACTCATTAACAGTGCCCATCAAGTATCTTTTGAAGATACTTTCTTTGACCATGACATATATGGACCAAAAATAAAATGCAAAAGGCACTCCATCCTATGAGGGTCTCTTCTACTTTTGCTGAAAAAGTGTCAGATAAAAGGACATATGGTGCTGAGAATCATATGCTTTTTGGAGAGTACAAATTTTTCATTTAGCTAGTGATGCTCCAAATATGACTTTTGTCCAATAACTATCAGAAGAACTCAGTCAAGTCAATCTTTATAGTCTCACTACAAACATAATCAAGACACAGAAGAAATTTTCAACCAAATTGAAGCATGAATCAGATTTTCTTTGGAAAAACACAGGAGTTGGTTTTTATCATGTGTCCAAAGATGACAAGAAACATTTCATGAGATATTTTTTAATCTCTAATTGCAGTGCTCATGATGATCATTTGTAAAAGACCCATCACAAAAATAGAGTTCATACAGAATATCTGTTATATAAGATGAATTGACCAATAAATAAACTAGTGTTGCTTATTTTATTTCAGCCATTTCTGTCTCTTGTGTCTGACTCTTCCTGACCTTCTTTGGGATTTTCGTGGCGAAGATACTGGAATGATTTGCCATTTCCTTCTTCAGTTCATTTTATAGATTAGGAAACTAAGGCAAAAAGGGTCACAGAGATAGTAAGTGTCTGAAGCTGTATTTGAACTCAGGAAGATAAATTTTACTGACTTTAGGCCTGGTACTTTATCCATTGTGCCACCTAGCTACTCTGAATAGCAAATATTAGACATCTCTAATATGTTCCTCTTTTGTCCCTGGAAATACAGAAGCAAAAATGAAATATCATGGAAATTCAAATCTTCCAAATAAGATAAAGTCTACACATGTAAAAGCATATAAAATATAAGAAAAAAAGCACAGAGTAATTTTGGGAGAATTGTACATTAGCACTTATGATTAGGAAAGATATGTAGAAAATAATGTTTAAGCTAATCTGAAAGATTAAGAAGAATTCTTTCCCTGTATTCTTTTCTTTTTCTCTTTTCTTTCTTTTTTTAGAGGTATAGATTTTGTAATGATATCACTGGATCAACTAGTATACACAATTTAGTGATCTGGATGGCATAGTTCCACACTGCTTTCCAGAATTGCTGGACCAAATAAAAAACTACAATTATCTATTAGTGTAAATGTTTTCCTGAAGTCCCTCCAACAGTTGTCATTTTCTTTATAATTTTTTTGCCAATCTGATGATTGTGAGATAGAGTATCAAAGCAATTTGTGTTTCTCTGATTTTTACTGATTTAGAGCATTTTTCATATGACTATTGCTAGTTTCTATTTCTTTAGAAAGCTGCTTATTTGTATCTTGAAACAATTTTCCAACTGGAGAATGGTTCTAGTTCTGATCAATTTGGATGTAAGATCTTTAGTAAAGAAACAAAGATTTTTTCCCCAATTACCTGTTTCCCTTCTAATTTTAGGTGCACTGATTTAATTTATGCAAGAACTTTTTAAATTTATGTAATCAAAATCATTCATTTTATCTTCTATTATCCTTTAGTTCTCCCTTCTTTGAATTCCTTCTATATTCATAGAGATGAGAGGTAATTTCATCCTTGATCATTCAGTAAATAATGTTATTTTTTATGTCTAACTTATGTATCCATTGAAAGTTTCTCTTGATATATCATATGAGATATTCGTCTCCACCTAATTTTAATTTTAAGACTTAATTCCAGTCTTCTCAATATTGGGAATGAATGAATTATTGTTGAATAGTCATTATCCTAGTTAGCTATGGTCTTGAATTTATTAAACACTATGCTACTCATGCTTTGCTTCTGTAAATTTTATAGTTAATCTCTTCTACTGATTAATTTCTTTATTTCTTAACCAGTTACAAATATTTCTTCTGGTCTAGTTTGAGATATAATACTGCTAGGCCACCTTCTTTCATTTTTTAAATTATTTCCCTTGAGATTCTTTCCTTTTTATTATGACAGAAGAATTTGTTTCTTGTTTTGGATTGTTGTTGGGTTTTGTTTTTTTTTTTAGTTTTATAAAAGAATCCTTTGTTTGTTTAATTGGTATGGCTCTGAATAAGTAAATCAACTTAGGTAGTCATTTATTATTCTGTCTTTTTGGAATAGCCTGATCAAAAAAAAATTGTATTTCCCCAGTGATTTAAGCGTGCTATTCTTTTAAAAACAGTCTTATATAATTATATTCCTATGGTTCCTCTGTGTGCTTTAGTAACTAGATTCCCAAATACCTTAATTTCCCTATCACTTCCTGCCAGGTTTCATTAGCAATATGTAGATATTCCCTCTCTTTTAAATCAGTCTACCTCACTGGATTTAGTTTATTTCCTATAACTTTGTGAAGTTATTGTTTCAACTAATATTAGTTGACTCAAGTTCTTTAGACAGGCCATCATACCTTCTGCAAAAAAGTTTTGGTTTTTTCTTTATTTTTTTCTAATTTCTTTTTGTTTTCTATTGCTATACCTACCATTTCTAGCATTCTGTTAAATAGCATTGATACTAATGAACACCCTTGCCTTACCACTGATTAATTAGAAAGGCCTCTAGTCTTAGCTCTTATTTTAAGATAGATACTACTTATATTAAGGGAAAGACCATTTATTCCTCAGCTTTATAGTGTGCCTTTAAAAAGAAAAAAAAACAAATGTGTTGGCTTTTGTTAACTAATATTGCCATAATCATGTGAGTTTTTTTTAAATCATTTTTATTACCAATATGGACTATTAATTCTGTTTGTAATTTCCATATATTGAACTAACTGTGCATTCCTGGGATAAATCTAACTTCATCATAGCACATAAACTTATTTAATGTATTAATGTAGCCTCTTTGCTAATACTTTAATATTTTATGTTGATATTGCTTAGGGATATTTGAGTAGCTTTCTGTTTCTGCTTCATCTCTTCCTGATATTAGAATTATTCTTCACATAGTGAATAAAATTCACTTGTAAATTGTCTTGCCCACCTTTTTTCCTCCATCTATGAAAGTTCATTTATTGCTTAATTTTTTTTATATTTGGTTATTTTGATAGATAAGTTTTTCAGTTAACCTGGATATGTAATATTTTTATAATTATTCATCTATGTCACCTAAGTCATTCATGTTAAATGTATCTGTGCAGCTATATGTTAATTTAGAAAACCATAAATTAAGATTATCTATGTTGTTAATATTTTTATTTATTTTATTAAACATTTCCCAATTAAATGTTAATCTAATTGGGAGGTATTGAAGAGTTTTAAGAATACTTTGGGGCCTTGAATTTGATATCTGATCTATATTATCAGTTTTGTTGGCATGTTACTTGACAAAAAAAAATCCAGTAGTCTCTTTATTTCCTCTTAATTTATTGTGAATTTTCCTTTTAATTTTTGATAATAATTTTTAAAATGAGATTATAACTAGCTATTTTATTAGTTTGATCAGCTAAATTTATATATCTTTTACTTTTCTTTTTTAGTAATCACTTCCTTTTTATAGTTCTGCTTTAGTGTTCTATTGGGGTTTTTTGAATTGTTGCTCTTTTAGGTTTGTTTTTTTTAATTGTATGTCTGGTTTATTGATTTACTTCTTTCTTACTTATAAAAGCACTTAACAATGTAAATTCAGTAGCCTTTAACTACTGCTTTTGCTACATCATATAATTTAGATATGTTGTCTCTTTGTCATTTTGTTCTATGAAATATCCCAAAAATATGGAAAAAAATTCAGATCTTATCAATATAAACAACTTTTAGCCTTATACTTTGTTTTCTACCTTTTTAACATTTTATGAAAATAAGACATACAGTTGATCCTCATTATTCACAAACTCTATATTTATAAATTCATCTATTTGCTAACATTTATTTTTAATCCCCAAAATGACAAAAAAAAGAGTCACCTGACACATATTTTTAGCTGAGATCAAATAAGGCAATACTGCCTTATTTCAACTTTCATACGGTAAACAAGTATCCTTTATGCAATTTATTTAGTGACTTGTTTTTCCACATTTTTTGTTCTGTTTATTGGTATTTTCCTTGTTTAAAATTGCTTCAAAATGTAGTACTCGTCTAGTGTTCCTAATGGCAAAAAGACTGAGATGTGCCAAAAGGAAAAATACATGTTTAAGATATGCTTCACTTAGGCATGAGTTATAGTGCTGTTGGCCACAAATTCAAGGTTAATGAACTGGTCAGGGAATGTTGTGACATTGAACAAAAGTTCAAACATATATTTTCTCTTTTTACTTTTTTTCAAGGATTTTTGATATATTTTTGTGAGACATGTTGGAAGATATCCTTCAAAGTACCATTATACTCGGCTAAACAAAATTTTTCCACAATTAACAGACAGTAAGCAGTGTAGGATTTTGTGTTCTCTTTATTCTTGATTCAATTGTATGAATTAGTGATTTGATCTATTGTAGAATATTATCTATGAAAATCTCTCTGATCTTTTCACATCTTTATCTGAGTATCTTCAATACATGAATCAGTGAATCTCATAAAAAATTTGTAAAAAGTAGGAAGTAGACCTAAGAGCCAGTAATTTTTGTTGGTAGCAAAATATTTTTAAACAATAATATGACAGATTCTTTCATATATTAGGTAAAAGGTATTATATAATGATTTAATGTTTACTATTATTCATGTAACCAAAAGGCTTTGGTGTTGAAAAATAGAATAATCATATCTTGTTATTTTATATATCTATGGGACAAGTGTTGTATCTTTTACAAAATTTAAATGAACCCTTTTTGACTGTCTTATGTATTTAAATAGAACCTAGAAGTCTGTTCTTATCTAAAGATGTGTTTTGAGTTTCAAAATGGAAAGGAATTGAAATAGTCATGGGCACAAGTAGGCCACAGCATACTGTCAACATAATGGTGCAAAATGATCTATAATATTCTGAAAGTGTTCCATTAAAAGTTGATTGGTTCTGTAGGAAAAATGGTGAATAACAAATGGGAAGACTGAGTGCTGCAATGGTACTCATGTTAAAAGATCCAGGGAAAGATCTTAGACATATCGAAGAGAACCTTTATGGAAGATTATGGAAGAACAAGCACAAAAAACACACAGGACAAAATGGCACAGATAACTTGTATTTTGCCATTGGAAGGAGAACCTACATTGATGAGATTATGGATTCATTTGTCCATCATTTTAATGTATCTTGTTATTTATCATCTGTGTAACACTAGCATTATTGACCTTACTGAGAAGTGGGTGTGGTTCAATCAATGTGAAATTATCAGTATATTAGACTCAATAAATCTGTGGTCTACTAATATAACTGTATATTCTAAGAAATTGGTTAGTTTTTAAAATAATTTTCAGTATCACAAAAATTAACTTGTTTCACATCATTTCTGTTACTATTGAATGAAGCATTCATGTAGAATGTATAAATTTCTATACAGGACATAGTCCTTATGCCAATATCAGTACAACATGTTTACTATCTTTTGAATATTTTAAAAATAATAATTATAAAGAATAGCTTATGATTATGTAGTATTTTAGGATTCATCAAGTATTTTACTCACATGTATTTTATGAGGTAAGTAATAAAAATAATATTATGCTTATTTTACAGATGAGGAAACTGGGACTCCAACAAGTAAAAATGATTTGCACAAGTAGTAAATGAGCTCAAATGCTACACAGGATTTCTGTTTTTTTTTTTTTCATTATTCTTCTTGACCTCCCACCCCCAAGTTCTATTCCTCATTCTGACATTTAAAGTTCTTCATAATCCAATTCCAGTTTTCCTGACCAATCTTATCTCCTGCTTTCCATCCACTATTCAAATTAGACTCACTTCCTCCCAGTCCCCTTTGTCTATCATGGTCATTCCCTCTTCTGTTTTCCATGTTCTACTTCCCCTCCTGAAATATGCTCTGAGTTACCAAAAAATGTCAACTCAGGTCCCACTTCCTATCAGTCCATATTTTGTTCTATTTGTCATATTTATTTAAAAAATCTATTCTAAAAATGCATTTGTTCTTAAGGAATAATTGAGGCAGGAGTTAAGATAAGATTTGGAACATTGTCTCATAAAATCAAGATAGACTGTCTTCTTAACTCTTCTTAAATGACACTTTTACAGCATAACTTCATTTTTAAATTTGTGGTCAATTTCTAGAGAAAAAGATAGGTACTTTATTCAAATATTTATACCACCAGCAAATGTAAATATTTGAGAAGCAATGAGGTACAATTGAATGTTAAATATCACTTCTTTTAGTAGAGACTCTGGCACATATTGAGTGCTTTATAAATGGTGTTTAACTGACTGATTTACCTGTGTGATCTTGGGCAAATCACTTAAATTTCTTGGGCCTCAGTTTTTCCATCTACAAAATGGTACAGTTGACCTTATAGCCTCTAAGGTCCCTTCTGACTAGAATTTTGACTCTTTGATACTGTATTGCATTAGCCTCCTTGTTATTTCATTACTGTAGGTAGAGAGTATTCTTAAATATCTTAATTATAATACATGCATGAAAATGACACAAATTTGAAGATAAACACATAGTTATATGAGAAAAAAGTGAAAAGATTGTGTAAAAGTTATCCCTAATAGCATGTATGTGGATTAAATGTTTGGAATTGACAGATTTCTTAGTTTAGCTATCTTTTAAAGAAATTAAGTGACAAAATTGGGCCCAGTGGAGCAGAGAAATTATTTCAAGCATAAATACAGAACCTGTGAAAACTCTTCGGAAAGTCTGAAGAAGAGGTGAGGTGAGGTTTGTTAATTAAAGTACAAGTTACCAGCCAGTGAAAATGAGGCTTCTTTGGATTTCATTATTTAACATAATGATCTGCTATATCTATTCATGATCAACATTTTATTAAATAATCAACAAATTATTCTAAGAGCCTAAAATGATCATTTTTACAAATGCTTTTATGTTCACAAATTTCACTTTTTGCTTTATTTTCTTTCTTCCTCACTTCCCTTTATTCCTGTTCCCCTACCATGTTGTGGTTGTTTCTGTTTTAGGAACAAAAGACAGATTTTTTGATTGCTTTTTGTTCTACCCCTTCCTAGCATTTAAAAAAAAATCTTTTCTTATATGACACTACTGGGATTTCATCTTCCAAAATGCCATTATTTTTAAATTAGCATCTTCATTCTCCTATAACAAATGACTAAATAGAGAAGCTTTGCTGTTTTGCATTTAGCTATAAAAATTAAAGACAAGTACTTGAGAATTATTCAATATCTGACCTTTCTTAAGTAGTTCAGCTTTGTCCCTTCTCTGTAACAAAAAAAAAGGGGGGGAGGCATCATACTGTAAGTAATGAGCATTTTGAAATCTCACTGGAAACAAAATTGTTTTTATTTTTAAATCGAACCTTTTCTGTTTCTGATGCTAAAAATTGGTGTGCTGTCATAAACAACTTGGGGTAAAACAATAGTTCTTTGTGCATCTTGCTCCCATTTTAAAGATTTCTTTTTTTTCCCTACCTACACAGCAAACATTATTTAACATCTTTTGTATTTCTCTCAATAATAATGGTGTATTGTATTTATGTAGTTCTTTTCTTGAAGAGATCACAAGAATCTTTACAGCTTTTTTTGTCACAAATTAGTTATGCCACTGCTATTGTTTTGTGTTGATACAGAAGCTGGAGGCAAAAAACTAAGGAGTACTGTCCAGAGGAGTACAGAAACTGGTCTGGCAGTAGAAATGAGAAACTGGATGACTCGACAGGCAAGCCGCGAATCGACAGATGGCAGCATGAACAGCTATAGCTCTGAAGGAAAGTGAGTGAATAGTGTGAGCCACGATAGGATTGTATTGTCTGCTTCCAAATTGCAGAAACCATTTTCTGTCTCAGCTTTTGTGCTTGTTATCTAAGGATTTATTAACTTGCTTTGAAGTTCACTTTCACAACCCATTTTTTTTTTGTGCTGATAACTTGCGTACCTACTACTAATATAATGTGAAACTTTGCACATCAGAGTATATATCTGTAGGGTGGGTAGGACAGAGGGCTCAGTTTTTCAACACTTGATGTGAGTGTGAGTGTGTGTGTGTGTGTGTGTGTGAGAGAGAGAGACAGACAGACAGACAGAGAAACAGACACAGAGAGAGAGAAATTCTGAAGGTCTTTATATCAAATTCCATTTGCTCTGATAACCCTAATCCCCAGAGCAATATAAGTATCCCATCAGGCCTCTAAAGGTAGCCCTTTGAGGTGAGATTGGAGTATGACTTTCTAATTCCATGGTTTAGAAACTCTGTCAAAGTGCTTTGAACCTTGTACTTCAGTTGCTATCATTTAGTTAGCCAGATATAATTATTTTCAGAAGAGAGCATTTACTAAAATTTTATAATAAGAATCATTGGTAGAAAGAAATATACTTGCTCCTCCTACCCCCCAAAAATCTATGACATATTCTGTTCTCCTGGCTTTTTAGAATTATCAAATGTCATTGGAATTCTTAAATTTTTTTCCTATGCACTGATTAATGGTCAACTAAATACACCATTCCAAAAGAAATGGCAAAACATTCCTCTGTTAGTATTTCTTTTAAACAAATCTGTCATTAATGGAAATATCAGTGAAAAAGACTAATAATAATATAGCTTTAAAATGCAAAATGGCAAAATGTTCTATTTTACATATATCATCCATTTAAGTCTCTTACTGGACTTGTGAAGTTGGTGGTATTATTACTCCCACTTTTCAGAGAAGAAAACTGAAATTGGATAAATAAAATTATTCACCAGCAATCAGCAAGTGTTAGTGGTTAGATTCTAGCCCAAATCTTTCCCTATTCTTAGTCTGCTCATTTTTCCTTTTTGCCATGTTCCTTTGCACATTGAATACCTTTAAGGCTTTTTTTTTGAAGTATTGATTGTTATTAGCAAGTTAATAGTCAGTGAAATTGTCGATGAGTGTTGGTACAAAAATGAGACTAGGATTTTAATAAAGGAAAGTGAAATTCAATAAGCTTCCTGTAGCATCATAATCAATAGAAGAAGCAAAGGTATAGTTGGTTAATACATTGATGAACTTATACAACATAATAATACAATTTGGGAAGAGTTGGACAGTTTCTATTAGACATGTAAAATACTAGCTGACTGAAAGATTACAATCTATGATAAAAGTTTTAATTGACTAGATGAATGGACTCAACATAAACATACATAGAACTAGGAATATATACCAAAGGTTTTTCAGGAGCATAGAGTTACCTTGATAAAGACTTTTAAGGCAAGAATTGAATAGAAAGCCTGCAGAAAGAACTGCAGACAATTCTACAGTGAGCATATTCTATATAAACAAAGTGTTGCAAAAAAAGATGTTATGTATTAAGTAAATAAAAATTATAAATATGAAGTCTCATTTCTGAGTTTTTAAAAGTCAGTTTCTCAAAGACAAAATGGAAAAAAGAATTGCTAGATAATTGTTCATCCAAAAAAATAGAGGTTTTAATAGACTGTATACTTAGAATTATTTATCATTGTATTGTAGTAGCCAAGAAAGTGAACGAATTATTAGACTCCATAAAAGAAACATAGTGTCCCAAAATAAGAAGATAATAGTCCCACTATACTCTGTGCTGATAAGATCAGATGTGGCATATTGTGTTCAGTTCTGCATTCTACATTTTAGGAAGGATGTTGGTAAGCCAAAAAGTATTCAGAAAAAAGAAAATAATAATAGTGAAAAAGTTCATTCTATTTGAGAATCAGTTGAATAAACTGTCCTTACAAGCAAATGGGGGATGGGGTGGGGGTAGGGGAACAAGACAGGAAAAAATGGAATTCCAGTGTTCCAAATCAACAAGTTACATCAGTACAAGCCCACAGTGTCCTGGCAAACGTCATATGCTCATTTTCAGGACCATCCTAAGAGCTCTTATCTGGATTCACTTCAGCAGAGATGACAGCAACAGGAAAGGGTGCATTAAAAACGCTTCTGTCGCCTTCTGGTGAACAGTGGTCTCTCTTCTGGGAAGCTTCAAGGTCAAAAGCCTCATAACTTAAATGGGGGCCAAGAAGTGAACGAGAACTTAAAAAATAATCTCTGTGTATGGCCAGGGGTGGGAGAGGATTTAAAGGAAGCAGACAGTTGTCAGCTGTACTTAAACCCCTTTTAAAAAATTTTTCCCCTTAAAAATGTAAATAAAAGATATAGGGGAGATATAATATACTTGTGTTCATCTACATGAAAAACAGTTTAGACTTGTTCAGTTTGATCTTAGTGGATAGAGAATAAAGGGAAGTTGCAGAGAAGTAAATTTGAATTTGATGCAAGAACAGACTTACTAAACAAGTAAAATTGTCAAAAAATGGAAACTATCTTGTGAAAGCAATGAATTTCTCCCCTCATGAGACTAAAAACTATATTTGATGGCTATTTGTCATGAGGATTCATTTTCAGATATAGGCTGCATTAGGATAATGTGTGATTCATTAGTGTTTTCTATGTTTGTAGCTATAATAGATACTGTAGCGCATACAAACAAATAAAAGACAAATTCCCTCATATAACATAAGCTTTTAGATTATAAGCTATCTCAGGAGATGAGACAGCTACATTTTTAAAAAAGTAACCAATGGTAGCAGATTGTCTATGATATACTAAGTCATAACAGACAATGATGGTTTTAGGTGTTTCATAGAGAATCATGTTTTTTAAAAAAACAAAACAAAACAAAACAAAAAACCTGTCTGACTTTGTGTAAAAGAATAGGAATTTAACTTTGATGTATATATTTTTTCCTCTTAGTTTGATTTTCCCTGGTGTTCGATTGGCCTCAGATAGCCAGTTTAGTGATTTTCTGGATGGCCTTGGTCCAGCTCAGTTAGTTGGGCGTCAGACATTGGCCACACCAGCTATGGGTGAGTATTCCTATTATGTGATTATGTATAGATAAATAATAATGTTATTGTAAGTCATATTCTCTCCATTTTGAAAAATCTCTAGGAACTTTTAAAAATTTCATATTTATTTGAAATGTTTTAGAGTTGAGCAGAAATGGGTATCATTTAAAAGTATTTATATTTGCTTATTGCATTATTTTTAGACAAGAAATCCATGACATAAAAATTTGAATTAATGTCCATAAGTATATTGGCAAATGCCAAATTAAACAGTAATCATTTAAGAGATTTAGATGTGAAGCTCTCTGATTATCTTTGGATGCTAATGCCTTTTAAAAAATTCCCGTAGGTGACATTCAGGTTGGAATGATGGACAAAAAGGGACAATTGGAGGTAGAAATAATTCGGGCCCGTGGCCTTGTTGTAAAACCAGGTTCAAAGACACTGCCAGGTAAGAACTGAAGAGCATTTCTACTGTTAGCACCTTTGAAGATTTATTTATCTTGGTACAGCACTCTCCACATGCCTCATCTACTCCTTTCTATTTTAGAGAGGTTGTTTTCATTGAACAACTTAAAAATGCCCATTATTTTTAAGACTTCTCTTCAGTTACTTACTCTGTATATTTAAGCTAAAGAGAGGCAAAAATAAAAACTGATAAAATCCACGATGCATTTTGAAATTCACTTCAACAGAATAAATTATCTACTATGTAAAAGGACAATGAAAACAAAAGTAAAATAAAACTCCTTCTGGGAGTTTACAATTTAAAAGGAAAACAACACATATTCAAATTACATTAGGTAGAATAAGATTATGCAAAAGATCAGGTCTAGGCAAATGTTTTGATAAGTACAAAAAAAGTCCAGACAAAACTTTCTTAGTTACTTAAAGCTAGGGAAATCAGATAACACTTCTGCAAAAGATAAAAACTGAGTTAGATGAGAAGAGAAAGGAAAACTTTCAAAACAAATGAGGAAGAGTCATTTCTAGGCATGAGGGAATGATAAAGACAAAGGTAGAGAATTGAGAGGTAGACTAAAAGAGGACATTGTTAGCAGTCAAATGTAACTACACTAAAGAGAAAATGAAGGAAAGAAGAATGAGATGAAATTGGAAAGGACATTTGGAAATATCATGCCAGGATTTAGGATTTTGTTCTATTTAATAGGCAGAGAAGCAAATTTATAAATACAAGTTCAAAAAAAAAACGAACCACACAAGTATGGGATTCAGAAGAAGCTTGACTGAATAAGGGGCCACATTTAAAAAAAAAAAAAACACCAGGATATTTTATTGTCAAGTCAGTAATGTGGTACTGGAAGCAAAACAGCTGATGTGATCTTAGAACAATTTATAGAAGCACATCATCTGCTAATGGAGTAGGCTGGGCTCCACTGTCAGATAAGGAGCAGGTGAACAAATTAGGGATGTTTAACCTGGAGGAGAAGGCCACCATCGAGAAAAATAATAGGATGGAGGTAAGGGAACCACCATTTATTAAATGTCTACTATGTTCTGGGCACTGTGCTAAGCACTAAACAAATATTATTTGATATGATACTCACAACTCTGACATAGAAGCTATTATTAGGAAACCAAGGCAGAAAAAAGGATAAGTATCTTTTCCAGGATCACCTCACTACTAAGTATCTGAGGCAACATTTGAATCCAAGTCTTCCTGATCTAGGTCCTTATGACACATTATCCAAAGCATCAACTAGCTGTTTCTAACCATCTTCTAATAGAATGGCTATTATTTGGAGATCACAAAAGTAGTTGCTGTTGTTGTTCAGTCATTTTTTGGCCATGTCTACTCTTCATGACCCCATTTGGGGTTTTCTTGGCAAAGATATTGGAATAGTTTATTATTCCTTCTCCAGTTCATTTTACACATGAGGAAACTGAGGCAAATAGGTTAAGCAACTTGCCCAGGACTCACAATTAGCAAGTATATGAAGCCACATTTAAATTCAGGAAGATCAGTTCCTGACTCCAGATCCTGCACTGGACCATTTCAGGAAGTAGTGAGTCAATGAATTGAATCCTTATGGGAGGATATTCCTGTTAAGTGTGGGGTGATTCTTTTTTGTTTCTTGCAACTTTGAAATGATTGGAGAGAATATTTGGCCATTCTTATGAAGGATGCATTGGGGAAGGAGGAGACTAAAAAAGACCAATTTGGAAGATATTATAAAAGTTCGGGTAGGAGTTAATAAAAACCTGAATTAAAGTGTTTCCAGTACTAATGTAAAGGAGGGCATAGATGCAAAAATAATAGTGGTAAAACAATAGAATTTGTAAAATTTTAAGTATGGGGGATAAAGTGCAGGTTTGGAGCCTATAGTTCTGGGAAAACAGGATGAAATGAGTATAGTATACTTGTAGAGGATAGTATACATGTAGAGTAATTTGTCTTGGCAAGGAGAACATACACCTCTTCATGTGAAACAAGAGTAAAAGGGGCAGCTAGGTGGCACAATGGATAGAGCACTAGGCCTGAAATCAGGAGAACCTGAGTTCAAATCTGGCCTCAGACACTTAACACTTCTTAGCTGTGTGACCCTGGGCATGTCAATTAACCCCAGTTGCCTCAGCAAAAAAAAAAAAAAAAGAGTGAAGCAACAGAAGACATCTGAGTGCTCTAAGATAAAGAGAGAACAAAGGATTTTTCAGCAAAATATGTCAAAATTCTCAAGTTCTATCTATACTTTGCCAGTTTGCTGAAATGTATAATTGGACCTCTGAGGCTATATTAAAACTGAAGGCATAGATTATTTAATTTGTATTTTGTCATACTATATGTGAAAAGGCCAGTTTCTCATTAATTAGTGCTCGGAAGAAATTCCCCTATTAAATTAAGTTAGAGCTTGATTTTATAATGAAGGAAATACATGGACTTCAGAAATACATTTAGAATATGTCTGATCTGAACACTACTCTAAAAATGTCCCATTTTGTATTTGGGAGAAACAAACACAAAAATTCTTTTGTGAAAGTATTTACTTAAAGCACTTTTAGTATTTCAATATCACTATAATATTAAAATGTTTATTATTATACATAAACTACATAATCAAACTGAAGAAGTAATGATGTCTCCAATGAAAGACAGGAAATTTTTAACAGTGATAGTTCATGCTAAGATCTTTCACTGACTGAAATAGTAATCTTAAGTCTTTTATTAGTCTTTAATTTTTTTATTATATTTTACAGTATTTCTAAAATTATTTGATTTCTAAAATTATTTGATTTCTAAAATTATTTTGATGTGCTACACTTTTGTTATTTTCCCCCATGAATGAAAAAAAGTTTTATTGTCATAAAGAAAAAATAAATTTATAGAATTCACATTTTTTGTGGGCCTCGTCCCAATTTAATTTAAACATATACATCCTTTGCTTAAAGATTATATGCACAGAAAATATAAAGCAAGATAAATTTGGGATAGGGGAAATGTAATTAATTCTAAACATTGTATTATTTAGGCATTTATTTTTTTAAACACACAGGTTGTGCAAGGCCATAGGATCAAACTGAAATAGAACCAGATCCCGTGGATTGCATAGTGACTTATAAAACCATAATTTAACATTATCTAAATTGTAATATTGTTAGTTTTTAAAAAAATTTCTTTGTAAAACATTTCCATCTGATTCTGTCCACTAATCCACTTCCCATATTTCTGGTATAAAGCAGCATTTTTGAAATGAAGTATATTTCTTGTAGACATTTTGTAATCTTTAATTTAAAAAAAATTGGTTAATAAGTTTTTCAAATTTCTGTACTAAGGTATCAAATCAGTACCCAACTCAGAGACAGTGTATACACCAAAATATAATCATTTGATTTAATTTTTCAATTTTTATACAACTTTTTTAGGATTTTTTATTCAGAATTGTAGTTTGTGATTATAATCTCATGGTTTTGAGTTCTTTCAACACCTGGTTTGGCTCTTGTTTTGGACACGCATACACACCTCACACACACACACACACACACACAATACCTCCCCCCACCCCCTCAAAATTTAGGTCATTCAATCCAAGTAGCTCTTTACTTCTTTTTCCTCCTTTTTTCCTTCTCAGCACCATATGTAAAGGTGTATCTCTTAGATAATGGAGTCTGCATAGCCAAAAAGAAAACAAAAGTGGCAAGAAAAACGCTGGAACCACTTTATCAACAATTGTTGTCATTTGATGAAAGCCCACAGGGAAAGGTTTTACAGGTATTTATTGAATTTTTCCTTTTTTATGTAAAAAAGTATTTTTCCAGAGTAGACCATTATAGACTATTTCTCCTATCACATTCCTTTCATTTCCTATTTCTGGAAATAATTGAAACTGTGTCCTAAAGTTATGATCAGTGTTCTTAAGCTTAAAAATATTCTCCTTTGAGGAAACTAAATGTGTGAACTTTACTTCACATATAAATTTAATTTCCCTAGAATAATTTCAATACAAATTTTATCTACACAGTTATAAAGTTAATTTTCCTAATTTATCATTGTATTTTAGCAATAGAATGATTAAATATACCACTTATTAAATACAGCTATTTACATTGTTTAAATAACATGACCACAGTGCATTTTAGCTTATAGACTATTATCACTTATTTATTCATACTAAAGTTTTTCTCCTTTCTGCTTTTCCAACAGATCATTGTTTGGGGAGATTATGGACGAATGGATCATAAATCTTTTATGGGAGTGGCCCAGATACTTTTAGACGAATTGGAGTTGTCTAATATGGTGATTGGATGGTTCAAACTGTTCCCCCCTTCTTCCCTAGTAGATCCAACTTTGGCCCCTCTGACTAGAAGAGCTTCCCAATCATCTTTGGAAAGTTCAACAGGACCTTCTTATGCTCGTTCATAGCATCTGTAAAACTGTCATAGCAACCAGCGTTACAAAAAAAAAAAAAAAAAAAATACAGGTCGCAAACCCTGGTAACACTGCATGCTTACTTGTTGTGTCTCCTGAGCCTATTTCTAGGGATACAAAGCGATCCTGTGTTCTCAGAGGAAACTGCACACATTGTGCCCTAAAGAAGGCCCTCAGGTGAAGGAGTGGAGCTATGAAGAACTAATGGGTTTGGAGTTCTGTGACACTCATTTTTTGGTCCAATCTGAAGCCATGGATTAATATGAATCTGTCTCATGCAACAAATGTCCTTTTCAATGACATCTTTATTTTCTTAGTCCTTTAAAAAAATTTGTTTTCTCTAACACGTTCCTTCCAACTCCCTTCCTCCCCCCCACAAAAGCCTAGTTATACCACAGAAATGGAGCTATGTGACCATGAAGCCATTACAAGTCAATAGGGTAATAAGAAACATGAGGTGACAAGCAGGAGACCAAAGATATGGTCAGAAAAAAAAAAAAAAAAAACTCAGACCTACTATGGAAACTGAGGATGGAAATGAAGCACAGCACACATTGACAGCTTCCAAGATGAACAGTGGCAGACCTCTAGCTCCACCTGTTGTTTCAGCAAAAGCCAAGATGTAATAGACTGAAAAACAAGTTCTGTGGCTATACTGTACTGTATGAAATTAAAGAAACTTTTTTTGCATGGACACAGTTTAGCTGAACACTTCAAATTATTTTCTTGGGGCTGCAACTTGCAAAAAAAGAATAAAATCAGCCATTTTCAACAATTTCTATTATTTTTTAAAAAAAATTTCACTAGTGCATGGTTTTAAAAGGGAGAGAATGCAACAGGGTGATACAAAGACACACCACGTTTATCATTCTTTAGTCATGGTCTGTGTTTTGCAGACATCAAAAATGACAATACTTTCTAGAAAAATACTGAAATTCTTTATGTGACAAGTGTAATATATTCAATTTATTTAAATGTAAAAGGTAAAAGCCTTGTAAAGTTCAACATTATGTGCAAATTGTACACATCTTTCTTCTTCTCTATCTCTCCTTCTTCTGCCTCTTATGATTTCTACTCTCCTACTCCCACTTACCAGGATGATCACTATACTTTAAAATTGCTATTTTTGACTTAATATTCTCATATGCCCCATCTTTGATTTAGGATCGCAGATCATTCTGCATTTCTGAATTCTTTGAGAAAAAGAGTACTTTTAAGAGCTTTCATTATTTCCAGCATGTTGAAAAGAATTTTGCAACATGGCTTGGGAGTACATTAAAGTAAGTCAGCATGTATTTGATAAAGAAGATATTTGAACTTTTTGCAGTTTATTGTACAGTGCATGGTAACTTATTTTTATTTTTTCTCACCTTCAAATTGAATTCTACAACAAAATCCTGGAGTCATGTGGCCATTGTGTGATGTCTTTAATAAATCTGTTTTCAGCACCAGTGTCTTTCATCCAGGGATTGAAGTATTATTTCTAGAAGGTCTTAACTATTTTTTTAAATGAAAAATTAATTTATTTTACTGGTTTCCATTTATTCTGAATAGTCATACAGTGCTAAATAATCTTAACAAACTAAAAAAGATTACTTATTTATTTTTGTTCTATGAAACTCAATTCTTTATAAAGTTTACTTCTAAAGAAAACTTCATGGTACACAAAAACCTGCTGGGAAAATGTCAGAAAAAACTTCATGTATATTTTCTAATTGTTCTGAAGAAAGTTGAACGTGTTTATTTGTTCATTGATGCCATCACCAAATGTCTCAAAGTAAAATCCTAGTGAATCAAACCCCCAGATTTCAATTTAAGCAGCAATTATTAACATTGTAAAGAAAGAAGAGAGGCATGCTGCAAGTTTAAACTTGTGATCGATTCTGTTGTTTAAAGGAAATAGGACTTAGCTAACATCTAAAAGCCCATCTGTCCTGGTTCATAACATAACATAGATAAATCAAAACATCTTGCAATGTTTTTGAAAGTCTACACAGCATTCATTTACTTAAGGCTATGCACATAGCATTTTGGATTTTTTTTCAAAAACAAAATGCTGCCCATTAAAATAAAAAGTCTTGCCTGATAGGGTGCAGAAGTTACAAGGAATATCACTAAAAATGCCTTCTTTATGTGGTGCAATATGAAATTCACCAAGACTATGTCTTGACATTCTGAGATGTACAATGGATCGATAGTAAGTTGTTGAAGAAACCAATTAACCAATGTATATTGAAATAATTTAGATGCCTATGTACCAGCAACAATTGATTAAAGAGATATACAGTCCATATTATCCATTAGAATTTAAAAACAAAAACAAAAACAAACCTGTTACCATTTTCCTGATACTGAGATGCAGTCAAGTAATCTTTTGTGCATATTCCTATATAAATTATTTCTAATTTTAATAAGAAAGACATGACCATATGGAAAATTTGTACATATTTGTCATTATGCAGTATTTATTTAAAAGTTGATGTATTTTTTTTAATTTTCATGTCTGCAATTCTACCTATGATTTAGTCATGTAAATAGCACTATTCCAGTGACCATTGCTGTCTTGTACATAATATGTTTTAAACATAAAGGGAATCCCCGTTGGAACAAAAGGGCAGATAAGGCCTGTACTGAAAGCCAACTAATGTAAATCAAATTCATTCTGGTAATGGTAATTAACACTTTAAATAAAACATTTTCTTTACAGAAGTGTATGATATGCTTTCCTCCCACATTTCCTTTATCTCTTCCATATCCCAATGAATCTGGTACAGGTTTTCCCTAGCATTAATGCCCAAAGTTAAAACACTTCCCCAAAGCCTTTATTTTTTACACTTATAGCAAGAGAAATGGATTTCTAAACTATCAAAGTAATCGTGTTGAGAGTTAGGTCATTAGTTTTTATATTATAGAGTTATTGCCATTCAAGTTTTTGATGAGCCTTTGCCTTCAGATGGATTTTGTGATGGGATGACAAAGATTTGAGATACTTCCACAATCCTCAAGAACAATGGAGTTGTTCAAAATTGCTGTGCCAAAGTGCACAGTTGTTCTGGACATGAAACTGGTAAAAATGGTTGTTAATATCTCTCAGGTTCATGTTTCAATCCAAATAAAGGAATCTGATGTTTACATTCTAATGCTACTGTTCTGACTTTGAAGATATACATTTTGTAATGCTACATAAACAGATGTGCCAGCCTGGTATTTTTCTTTTTACGATTACAAAGCTTTGGGTGACTTTCTTTTACGTTCACTGGTAATTCTCAAAATTGGGAATGGCACTGGTAAGAAATTGTGGTGATGGGAGGAGAAATCTCACAGAGACCAAAATTGACATAACAGTTCAAACAATGGATCTAGAGACAATTTTGGGTCCAGATGAATAGATCAAGTTTGTTTCTAAGTTGTCTAGTTCTTATCCCTTCAATCTTTTCACTTTTTAGAGTATAATGTAATTTTTAAAAGGAAACAAACCTTCCATTTGTAGTGGTGGTAGTGTCATTTCTACATGAATTCCCCTGTGGGAAGGGATGCACTTGCAAACTTTTTCCAATCTCTGAAATAATCTTTTTTTTTCTTTTTAGGACTTTCCCCTCTATGTTGTATTTTTGGTACTGTAGTTGTGTATATTACTCTTTTGTAATTAATTTGTTTCATGTTACTCCATATCAATTCACTTAAGTCTTATGCTTTTCTGAATTATTTATATAAGGTCTTTCCTTATATCCCAATTATATTCCATTCCATTCCTATACCATAATTTATTCTTCCATTTTCCAATTATTGGGGACATATTTTGTTTCCAGATTTTTACTGTCACAAATAATGATACTATGAATAATCTTATACATGTGAAACTTTTCTTTTTATCAATAACCTACTCAAAGGTCCAGCTACCCTTTCTCCCTAAGATCAAAATTATGAAGCTGTCTTTAATTTATTTGTGACCTAATCTGAATATTTCTCCATTCTTAGAATCAACACTTCTTTCCCTTTCAAAGGGTATTCCTATTCCTACACTATCGCTCTCCCTCACCATACACATCTATAAGTTTATTTTCTTTTTAATACATACTCCCTTGTATGGCAATGTTGATTTATTCATTGGCTCATATAGCCTTGTACCCATATAGCCTTTAATTATTTTGTGATCTACCCCCCAAATTCATTATACTTCTCAAATGCTACATTGACTCTTCGTATAAAATCCAGATCATGACACATCTCCTTTAACTTTTTATAATCCCATTCTTATCTTCCTTACTTCATTTTTCCTTAACCAATTATTAGTTAACCAACTAATTAATTATTAGTAGATAACCAATTGTTATCTACTTTGTGACACATCGACATTTAATATGAATATGTATGTACATCTTAATAGGGATAAACATAAAGTCTTCTACACAAGTATTGACTCATGGCTTATCCAAGTCATTGGTAAAAAATGTAAAACAGTATAGACACAAGCAGAGATCCCCCAGAAGACTTCCTTCTAAGTTAATATTGAACTAAGAATGACTACTTTTTGAATATGATCTTTCAATTAATTTGAAATCCACCTATAGAATAAAAATTATAACCAGGAATAAACACATATTTTTGCGTTTAATGAGGCTAAAATAGAAAACATCTGGAACTTTGATTAATGAATGATTAATTCATTAATATAATTAATGAGTAATTGATTAACAAAAACCCTAAAAGGGGTCACAAAGAATCAGACGACTAAAAACAACTAAACAAAAAGAAAAGTAAGGTATGGGTTTAACCATTAATACCTCATTGAGATTATTAGGGACATCTTTGGGGGGACTTTGGGGTTCCTTGTTCCCAATTGAATAGCTGGGTTGATCTGTACTCTGAACTTTAGCATTAATCAACCTATTCATTACCTTATTGAAAATGGAAAATTAAAGCTCAGCATTTAGAATGATTTAATTCAATCATATCTCAACTGAATCTTAAGTATAAAAAAGGATGCTAGAAACGCCAGATTTAGTTCTCTATTGGGAATAGGAGGAGAAGAACTAAGGTGGGGCTAAGAGCTAGTGGAATAGGCTTAAGCAAAAGATCCTCTCCACTATATGAATAAAGCCTAAGAGTAGAGGGCAAGGCATATTGAATTTGGATGTGAAGCTAGATTCTCAGACAAAAACCTTTATTAAGCTCTACTACTAACTACTATCTGTGACAGGAGTGGTGTTAAGTGTCATGGATACAAAAAAGAGGCAAAATATAGTCCTGGCTTTCAAAGAACTCATAGTCTAATAGTGGCAACATGCAAATTATGCACAAACAACTATGTATAGGATAAAATAATTAAGGAAGGGGAGAGACAATAATTAAGAGAGATTAGGAAAGAAATAATATGAGATTTTAATTAGGACTTGAGAAAAGTCAGGAGATGAATAGGAGGAGGGAGAACATTTCAGGCATGAGAGATAGCCAGAGAAAATACCTAGAACCAAGAGATGATTATTTATAAAAAAGAAAGAAGACCAGTGTTTCTGAAGAGTATATGTCAGAAAGAAAGATATAAGAAGACTGGGAAGGTAGGAAGGGCCAGGTTATGAGAGATTTTGAATTTCAAAAGGATGATTTTGTATTTAATCCTAGAAATGATAAACCACTGGAATTTTTTTTTTGATGAGTGGAGGGGTGACATTATCAGACATTATCTGTGCTTTAGGCTGAATGGAAGATGGATTAGGGTGAGTATGGACAAACAAATTTGCCTCTTATTTATTGCCAAAAATATTTAAAACAGTGCAGGGATGATGGGAAGGAGATTGCCTGCCCCTCTAGCAACTCCAAATTTTACTTCCCTTCAAGGAACAACCCAAATTCTTAGAATATGGTAGTAACATAAGACTCATTGAAAGCTTGTATAGTTCTCTTGGATAGAAATTAGTTTCAGAGCTGGAAGGAACCTCAAAAGCCATCTAGATAGTCCAAGTCCCATATTTTACAGATAAGGAAACTGAGACTCTGTGAAATTAAATTATTTACTCAATGTCACATAAACCATTAAACATCAGAGATAAAATGTGAACCTGAGTCTTCAGACAACAAAGCCAATGCTTTTTTTCACTGATACATTCCTAGAAAGGGGTGCCTAGAATGTAAAGAACTGACTGTTTAATAAAGCCCAGATCTGTGCATCTTCTAGAGAAAATTCAAATCCTCTTGTGGCACTCTGATTCTGGAGGATGGATTAGTTCCTTGAGAAGGAAGGAGGGACTTGCCAGAAAATAATAAAGAATTATATTCATTGTCCTGAGCTCCTACAAGTCCTTAGTGCTTTTTGCATTCTTTCTCTAGAGTATAATAAAATTTATATCCTATACAGTACATATTGTTAGCACAGAGTTTGGGAATCTTTTGTTCATGCTTGTAAAATAAATTTTCTGAACATTAATCCCCTACTTTTTTAAATAAAGAAGACATAATTGAGATCTGTTTTCTAAACTCTTCTTTGGGTCAAAGTTTATTATAATAATTCTGGATTTCCCTTCATTTTTTAAAATCTTTTTTTACAAGTATATTGTCCTTGTTGTGAATGAAATTTAACAAAAGCATTTATTGTCAGGGTCAGAAACCTGAGAATAAAACAGTCAGTGGTTTGACTTGATTTATGCCAAAGGTCCAGAATTGAAGGCACAATTCATTTTATAAGTATAGAACAAAAAACAGTATAGGGTAGGGGGCATCATGAGGTTGAGGAAATTATGTGAGGACAATGTTATTGGCTATATAGCTGAGGTGAGGGGAACAACATGATTCATTGGAAGTTTGGTAATGAGGAGCCAGTAATGACTTTCTCCTTCCTCTGTGACTAAGTATTCACTGTTTGAGTCTAGCTTCATTTTGAACAGCAAACCAGGCATCCTTTTATAAAAATATTAGACCTGACTCCTTTATGGCAAGCCACATTCCCTAAGGTTAGCTACATTCCTTGAAGCAAGAATATATTAATAATTAGCATGGGAATTGAATTTCTGAATTTAACTCATTATTAATCAGCTGAATTCTGAATTTAGATCAGAAATAAAGAGCCATGACTCCTAAATTAGACAGTTATAGGACAAAATCAATTAATTGTAAATAGGATCAAAAATAAATCATCATACAAAATCAATCTTGACCATGTCATCCTACTTATGCATCTCATTTTCTTGATCCTACTTTTTCATTTTGCATTAGTTCATATAAATCTTAACAAGCTTTTGTAAATTCTTCATATTCCTAATTTCTTTTTAAATAAAAATATTAATGAAATTGTTTTCAATATATCAAAAAGCATGGAAATATTTGCATGGCAATATATGTATAATCTGTATCACATTGTTTGCCTTCTCAGTGAAAAGGGTAATGAAGAAAGAAAGGAGAAAATTTGAAACTCAAAATTTTAAAAATGAATCTTAAGAAATTATTTTTATGTGGAATTGGGAAAAAAATAAAATACTGAACAAAGGGCAAAAAAAATAAAATTTTCCAAAAATATTCTCCCAGTATCTCTTCTCCTCCTAGATATCCATCTAACAAGTAATAGTTTAAAAATAATAGGAAGAGGAAAAGAAAAAAATATCTACCAAATGCATTGTTAAAGTCTGAAAAATAAACACATTGTTCCACACTTGGGCACCTCCCAACTCTGCAAAAACTGGGACAGAGGTGTCTTCTCATATCTCTTCTTTAGTGCCATACTCAGTTTTGCAGTCCTCACTTTTCATTGCTTTGTGGTAGTTGTTCCTTCCATTTACATTGTTGCAGTCATAGTGTGTATTGTTTTCTTGGCTTTACTTGTATGTACATCAATTCATGTTAGCTGAATGTGAAGTGAAATCTCAGAACTGTTTTTATTTGTATTTTATCATTAATTGTAATAATTTGCAGTTCTTTTGAGAAATGTTTATGTATACCCTTTGACCATTTATCCATTAGAGAAAATTACTTGATATTATGCAATGTTTTTAGTTTTCTATGTATCTTGGAGATCAGATATATTTAGTATAAATATCTCTCCCCAATCATCAATTTCAACAAACATTTATCAAGCACCTGCCATGTGTAAGGTACTGTGTTAAGCACTGAGGGTACAAATATAAAACAGAAGGAAGGGAAGGATGGTGGAAGGAAAGAAAGGAAGGAATGGAGGAAGGAAGGGAGGAAAGAAGGGAGGAAGGGTGGAAAGAAGGAAGGAATGAAGAAAGGAAGGAAGGGAGGGAGGAAGGAAGGGAGAAAAAAAGAAGGAAGGAAAGGAGGAAGGAGAGAAGGGAGGAAGTGAGGAAGGGAAGAAGGAAGGAAGAAACAAGGAGGGAAGGGAGAAATGGAAGAAGGGAGGAAGGGAAGAAGAGAGGAAGGGAGAAAGGGAAGAAGAGAGGAAGGGAAGAAGGGAGGAAGGAAGAGAAGAAGAAAGGAAGCAAGGAAGGGAGGAAGGAAGGAAGAAAGAAAGAGAAATAAGAAAGAGAAAGAAAGAAAGAAAGAAAGAAAGAAAGAAAGAAAGAAAGAAAGA
>JAJPUD010002177.1:97905-134012 GCA_023553655.1 Myrmecobius fasciatus | reverse complement strand
AAAGAAAGAAAGAAAGAAAGAAAGAAAGAAAGAAAGAAAGAAAGAAAAGATAGATAGCCCCTGCTCTTAAGAAGACTGGTGAAGAAGACAGAGAAGTCTCAAAGTGCCAAGGATATGCCTGAGTTTAGCTACCATCTTAAATGGAAAATTTGGAGTTCATTACTCCATCCTCTGATGAGGTGAAGTACCATGCCTGATGAGATCTTGAAAAATGATAAGGTTTTCTCAATAATGGGCTTCTTTGATCATAGAGGATGTCAGAGTCATTCCAAGACTGTACAGCCCTAAGAAATGAATGTCTTTAACTATCTGGAGATTCTCATATGTAAGATAAAATGGAAAAGTTCTTGATCTCAAATGCCAAAATCAGGATCAACCAGTATAAACATTGGGTTAGATTTGTCCAACAATGGGATATCTTGCATTGGGAAATCATAAGTTGCCTCTCACTCAGGTCTCCAAGATGGGTTGGACATTATTTGTGCCAAGTAATTTCTAAGATTTCTTTCAATTCATAGAATCCTTTGATTCAATAAACTTTCATTTTTACTCAAAACATCTTCCTTTCTGTATTTTCAGAGGTGTGCTATAGAATTATTTTATTTGTTTCTTGCCTCCTTTTTAATCATGACATTTTTGGATTTGTTTATGGAAAGCATTTTTTTTTAATTTTATATAATCAGAATAGTCCAATATATTTTCTGTGATTCTCTTTATCTCTTTTGGATGATGAACTTTTCTTCTCTCCAAACATCTGTTAAATAATCCTCCCCACCCATGTTTCTTTTTTTTTTCTTTAATAATAAAGCTTTTTATTTGCAAAACATATGAGTGACCTTTCAACATTGACCTTTGCAAAAAAACTTTTTTTTCCCAAGCTTTTCCTTTCCCTCCCCCTACCCCCCACCCCTAGATGACAGGTAATCTAATACATGCTAGATAGGATAAGTTATATGATAAATACAATACATGTATACATATCTATACAGTTATCTTACTGCACAAGAAACATCAGATCTAGAAAGAAAAGAAGAAAAAAAAACAACCTAAGAAGGAAAACAGAATGCATGGAAATATTCACAGAAAGCGTTAAAATGCTGTGTTGTGGTTCACTCTCAGTTCCCACAGGCCTCTCTCTGGATGTATATGACTATCTTCATCGCAGCACAACTGGTTTGAATCACATCATTGTTGAAGAGAACCATGTCCATCAAAATTGATCATCGTATAGTCTTGTTGCTGTGTATAATGTTCTCCTGGTTCTGCTGATTTCACTCAGCATCAGTTCATGCAAGTCTCTCCAATCCTCTCTGAAATCCTCCTGTTGGTCATTTCTTACAGAACAATAATATTCCATAACATTCATATACCATAATTTATTCAGGCATTCTCCAATTGATGGGCATCTTTTCAATTTCCAGTTTCTTGCCACTACAAAAAGGGCTGCCACAAACATTTTTGCACATGTGGGTCCCTTTCCCTCCTTAAAAATCTCTTTGGGATATAGGCCCAGTAGAAACACTGCTGGGTCAAAGGGTATGCACTGTTTGATAACTCTTTGAGCATAGCTCCAAATTGCTCTCCAGAATGGTTGGATCCGTTCACAGTTCCACCAACAATGTATCAGTGTCCCAGTTTTCCCACATCCCCTCCAACAGTTATCATTATCATTTCCTGTCATTTTAGCCAATCTGACAGGTGTGTAGTGGTATCTCAGAGTTGTCTTAATTTGCATTTCTCTGATCAATAGTGACTTGGAGCACCTTTTCATATGACCGGAAATAGTTTCAATTTCTTCGTCTGAAAAATGTCTGTTCATATCTTTTGACCATTTGTCAATTGGAGAATGGCTTGAATTCTTATATATTTGAGTCAATTCTCCTATAGAATTATTTTAAAAGTTCTGCAAAATTATGCCATATGGGAATTGGTGAAAGAAATGAGGATATTTAGCCTGAAAAAGAAAAAAAAATTGGCATAGATGTGATAGATTATTCCTATGTCAGATGCTCTTTCACACAGAAGAATAATTAACCCTTTTTTGCTTGGCACTAGGAAAGCAGAATTAAGAATATGGGTCAAAGTGGCAAATAAGCAAGTCAAAGCTTGATGCAAAGAAAAAACTTCCTAATGTTTAGAGCTAATGGCCTTTTCTCAATCATCATCCTTCTTGATCTCCCTTTGCTGCTTTTTACATTGTCAGTGATTCTCTCCTTTTTGATTCTCTTTCTAGGTTTCTATGGCATTACTTTCTCCTAGTATTCCTTTTACCTATGTACACACACACACACACACACACACACACACACACACACACACATACATCTTTCCAGTCTTAAATCTTTCCTCCCAACAAATACTCTGTGATGATTGTGTATATTAACCTCCTTATTGTTCTTTGAATAAGACATTTTATTTAAAATTTTCACTGACTTCCCTACATCTGGAATGCTCTTGTTCCTCATCTTTGCCTCCTGGTTTCTGCCATAGTTCCAGAGATAATTGTTTCACATGGACAAGACTAGTTTATCTTTCAGGAAAATGCAGGATTGTTTGTTTTTTTTTTTTTTTTTTTAGATTTTATTTGTCTTGGGGGACTGGAGCTTCAATAATTGGCAGAGTTCTTTGGTCATTTAAGTTTTGAAAGGACTAGTCTATGAGGAGTCACAGCTTTGAAATCTTGATGAAATTCCCATTTTTGTAGGAATCAAACACAGAGAGAGCTACTGTCATGTCAAATGTAAAGATGGAGGAAATCAGTGTCCACATACATCAATAATTGTATGCACTTCATTTTTTAATTGAATTCCATGAGGTTCTTTTTCATTACATTCTATTTCAAGTCTAAATCAGGTAGGCCTTGAATTTGATATTTCTTCTGCAGATAGCTAGGTGACACCATGACTAAAATATGAGTCCTAGAATCAAGAAGATCTGAATTCAAATCCACATACTTCCTAGCAGTATGACCCTGAAATAGTCATTTAATTTTTCTGCCTCATTTTTCTCAGATGCATAATGGGTGGATAATAATGTATATACCTTTAAGAGTTGTGGTGAGGATAAAATTAAAACATACCTTTTAAGAAATTAATACCACGCCTAGTACATAATAAGTGCTTAATATATATTTGTTCTCTTCTCTGCAGTAAAAGTTCAGCAAAGCCAATTGATAAAGTGACTATGAAGAACAATATATATGATATTTTGTAGGCATAGTATGTTAGCTTTTCCCAAAGAATTTAAATTGCTTGGAGATTTCTTTTTGTTTTGCTTTGCTTTTGTTTACCCCACACCTAATATAATGTCTGATACATAGTAAGCATTTAATAAATGGCTGTTTATTTCTTATTGAAGAGAAAAAGATAATTTATTATATGTTCCAACTAAACCTTATCCTCCTCTAAAGTTTTCCTCTAATTAATTCTAAATGTTCTTTGAAATTCCTGTTGTATAATGAGGAAATTTACCTTTATCTTAGACCTATCCTTTCATGATTCCTTGGACTTCTGGCATTCATAGAGACTGATTCCTCCTGAATAACACTATATCCCAGGCCATTCTTCCCAATACCACTTTTACCTTCTCCTCTATTTCCTAATACTTTTGTTCTTATTGGAAGAATCAGAATTCTTGATCCCCACTAATCTTTCCAGACTCTCCACCATCCCTCAAAAATCTCTCCTACTTCTTTAATCCAGACGCTAATGGTTGTTAGCCCATAGGTTGTCTTCCATTCTTTTTCGATCTTTTAATTTTTTTTTAATTTTGAGTTTAACACACACACACACACACACACACACACAAAGACACATACACATATACAAAAGAACATGCCCATCTAATAAGTCAAATGGGAAGGGGGAGTTATATGGTGAAATCTCAAATTTTTATCATGTATATTGATTTTTTTTACAATATGTAATAAATTCAATGTGTTACTTTCAGAGCTATCTTGCCTTTCTGTTTCCTTTTAAAATATTAATTGAAATTAAATCTCTTCTGAGGATTTCAAAGATGTTTCAATAATAATCTTTACCTTCTTTTCTACTTTTTGGGAGATATGTACTTCCCTCTTTCCTTTTAAAAAAATAAGGAAAAAAATAATCTTTTTAGCAAATTAACATAATCAAGCAAAATAAGTCCACAAGCTTGCCACATCCAAAAATGTGTTTTATCATTCTGCATCTTGAGTCCTTCACCTATCCATCAAAAAATGACAGTATTTGTCATCATAGTTCCTCTGGAGTTGTACTGATCATAATTCATAAATCTTTCAAACATTTTTTAAAATGTTTTTATAAAATTTGTTCAGTACTGTTCAATAAGTTGCATCAATTTATATGTCTTCCCAGACTTTTCTAAGAACTGTCTCTTTAGCCATTTTTATATAAGTTTAATGTTAATATTGGATTGTTGTATATGGTTCCTTTTGTCAATGCAATTTTCTTTTTTATTCTTTTTGAGTTTTGCATATTCTCTTTTGCTATATATAATTACACACCTGATATTTTGGATTCACTTGGCATATAATAAATTTTTTCAGTCTGTCATATTTATCCTGTATATATCTTTGCTTTTTAAATGTATTTCTTGTAAATAACAGATTGTGTGATTTTGTTTTCCTATCTAATCTGTTACTCCTTTTCATTTTTTGGATTACTTAATTCATTCACATTTCAAGTTAGGAGAGTTAGGTTTACATTTTCTTCCATTTGTCTCTATTATTTTTTTCCAAATTAAAATTAAATTTTCCTCCTTTCCTCTGTAAACACAGTACTATTTTCTTCAGTTATTTTAGACTTGCCTTTTTTCTACTTCTCTTCAACTTGTTTTGACTGCTGAGTTTGAAAATTTTTATTTTCTATGCCATTTTCAAGGGAAGATCTATTTCCTTCATTCCCTTCATAATTTATCTTCTTTTTCTTTTTGTGTATTCTGGACTTTTGCTTTTTTAGTTCATCACCCTTATATAGTATTTCTTTATTCTCTTAATTCTTTGTTTTTAAACTACCAGTTTTGAGTCCTCTTCTAAAGAGTATCTGGTTTTGCCTTACTGAAAGATCTTGCCCCAACCCTCCTTTTTTGTTGTAATAGTACTTCACTCTTAGAAACAGTCCCTATATTCCTGATTTTGCTGTTCATTATTGGCATTTTTTTTTTCTGCTTCATCTTCCCCCTGCCCCATTTGCCACAAAATCTCTTCCCTGGATTCATAGCTTTCCTACTCTTCCAGGTGTCAGTTACCTACAGGAATTCTTGTTTCTCTTCTATCAGGCAGGATGAATGGTCTCTCTAAGTATCAAATTTCTGCAGATAATACATGCTATAAGTTTCCCATATCCCTTTATTGAATATCTCTCTTCTCCCATAGTTGCTCAGAGTTACAAAAGAGATATGCAATAAAGGGATCAAGAAACTTATAGCATGTACTGTATTTTATAATATAGATAGTCCCCATAATCTTTTAGCTAACATGACCTCAGAAAAATGTGGATAGTTTTGTACAAAATAATGAAGAGTAAAATGAGCAGAACCAAAAAAAATTGTATACAGTAAAAGCAATTTTGTTTTAAGAACAATTTTGAGCAAATAAGTCATTCTGATCATTTTAAATAGCCAAATTAACCACAAAAGGATATATGAAGGAGGTTGCTGTCTATACCCAAAAAGAATTGATAAATAGAAGGATGCATATTTGCATTTAATGGTGGCCATCTCTTGGGCAAAGAAGTAGGGGGAAAAGTGATAACTTACTATCTTTAAAAAGAAGAGCAAGAAATACATAAAAGATTTGTAGTTTCATGAGCAATCACCTTTTTAAAAAATTATATTATGTTATATAAATGTATACTTTATTCCATAAACTAAACTAAAATAAATAAATATAATTTTTTAAAAAAGGGAATTTTTAGAAAGAAAAATAATGAATTCAGTTTTAGACTGCTGAGTTTAAGATGCATCTTGGACATCCAATAGGCAACTGGTGATGAGGGAGATTTTGGAGAAACTGGTGCCAATAATGTTATCAAGTGAGATTAGAGGGAGAAGAGAATCCCAGGACAGAATCTTGGGGAAGATGAATACCCTTGGCAAGAGGACCTGATATGGATGATAAGCAAAGTAGACTAAGAAGTGGTTATATAGTTAGAAAGTGAATGGTGTCACAAAAACCTGAAAACAAAAGAGTAACCAAAAAGATGTTTTGTGCAATGTTAAATGCATCTGATAGGTGGAAAAGGATAAGAACTGAAAAGAGACCATTAGATTTGTTAATGATAAAGATATGTCTTGCTGGAGAAAATGGAAAAGGATAGAATTAAGTGTAGAAGGGTGACCTTGACAAAAAGAAGTAGCTAGGTGGTACAATAGATAGAACTGGATCCCAGGTGTTGTATCTGTGTCAAAAAGACAGAAGTTCATATCTGGCCTAAGACACTTCATAGCTCTATAACCTTGAAAAAGTCACTTCTAATTGTTTCAGTTTCCTCATCTGTAAACTAGGGATTATAATAACACCTACCTCCTAAAGCTGTTGGAATGACAAAATGAGAGAAAAAAAAATGTAAATGCTTCAGTATAGTTCCTGACACATAGAAGGTGTTATCTCAAATGCTAATTATTAATGCTATTAATTACTATTACCTTTAGCTTTGAAGGTAAAGATAATTTCACTTTTGTCTTTGTATCCCCAGCACTTAGCATAGTGTGTATGGCTAAATAAATGTGTGTTGACTGATTAATTAATTGCCTATTCTTCATGGCATTATATTTACCCAGAATTCAGCTTCCTCTTGTTATTCATCTCATTTTTGCAGTCATTATTCTCCTGGTTCTTCTTATTTCACATAATATGCCAATTTTCTTATATTTCACTTTTTCCCCAAGTATGGTAAAAATTTATTCATTTGTATATGTTTTAAAATTAATAAAATCAATTTTCTGTCTCTTTACATCTCAGAAATCACCAATTGCTACAAAAAAGTGCTTAATTTATCGTTTTGTTTATTTTCTAGAATTAAAAAAGTATCAATAATACAGATTAAACTTTAAAAAGGGTATGCACTCACTTTTTCCTCCTGGGAAGCCGCTCCTCCACTAAGAGCAAGGACTTGGGCTGGTCTAGAGATTCTCCAAAGATATTTTAATTCACCCTGGTGTGGGGGCTCTTGAAAGCATAGTATATTTTGTCACCCCAGTGTGGGGGGTTCTAGAAAGCATACTATATTTTATCTCCCCCATCTTGGGGGCTCTAGAATGCATATAACAAATCCTGGATATTATTTTGATAGTGTAATAGAATGCTCAGGAAATGAAGCCAGCAGGCTGAAAATCTGATGAATGTAGACTAAGCATTAGTAGTAATAATATATGGCATCTATATATACCCTTTATATTTTGCAAATGTTTTACATCTTCTCAACTAAGCCTTGCAATAGTGCTGGGAGAATTAAAAAGAAATTATTTAGGAAAGAGGATGGATACAATATGTTGGAGGAGGGCTGAAATGTGATGAGATCCCACTGAGAGGAAATAGATTCTATAGGCAGCAGTTTCTCCAATCCTTCCCTCATCACCTCATCACCTCATCATCTTTTGCAGACAGCAAAAGAGTACCTCCACCTGCTGAGAACAAAGTAAAAATTCACTGGAGTGGAGAGTGCATGACATCACTACCAGGGAAGAGCAACTTGTGTACAGGTTGCTAGGTACAGCAATAGCTGAAAGCAGTAAATCATCTTCTCAATAAATTATTAGTGTTTGGGGCAAGGTTGCTCATTTGGGAGGTGGAAGGGTTATCATTACTTTCTGGAAGATCATATATAAATTCTGTTTGTTTACTTATTTATAAGTAAGCTTATTTTTGCTTGGAACTTTGTGAACCTGTATGGCTGTAAGGAGAATTGGTAATTACCCCTGGGGAGTGAAAGGATGCTTAAGTCCCTGGATCATTTGGGTAGGGGCAATGAATTGGAGGAATGGAAGGTATCTACAACATGCCTAAGAAAGGGTGATGGGAGAGACAGCAGAATAGAAAGATGCAGTCACTAAAAAGAGTCCTAGAAGCTGCAGTCAGCCAAACCCTCTCTGTGTTTCAGGTGTTCTTTTCAAAATAATTCTTTTGAATTGTGGGAAAGATCACTTCTCCACACAGATGTATCTGGTGCTATTGCTTGGACAAGATTTTTCAGGAGTTTCTTATAGAAATAAGGACAAAGAATAGGTTTTGATTAAAGGGAAGTACTAAATAAATGCTTTTTGAATGTTGGATGAATAAAAGCATCAATAGAAAACACCCATGAGATCAAGTTGAACAGCTTCACCTCTCAGATGAAGATTGGATGGGACAAAAAGTTTTTATAATGAGCAAAACTGGATTACATCTACAGCATAACAAACTAAGCCTCAGAAATAAGGAAAAGAAAACTTGGGGTGTTTTTCCTTTCTCTATATTGTCTCCTCTCCTTATAATTTGTAAATGTTTGTTTGTGGCTAGTCCACTCATCTTTATAGTCTTTTTCTAATTGAACCAATGTCAGGGTGAGGACCTGGACAGGACATTGGAACCAAACAGTCCAAAACCATTAGTCCATAAATTCCAAGTCTTATCTAAACTATCTATATCTTCCCTCTCTCCTGGCACAGTACCCTGCACACACTAAGTGCTTAACAACTGTTGACTACACTAGATTCAGTTCAGTCAATAGAACAGAATGATATCAATTTCAAACATTACCTGATGTCCATCTGATCTTAAATACTGAAAAACTGATTTCATCCTGTGGATGGAAATACCCTTGGACTTCACTTGAAATTTATGCTGTTTCAGTGCTGAGGAGGAAACTTCATCAATTAGAAGTATTTTTGAGTACTTAGTCTCAACTCTAGACTTTTGATTCTTGGGGTACATAGATACTAGCTATCTCTAAGGAGTGTGTGTGTGTGTGTGTGTGTGTGTGTGTGTAAACTAGCACTGGTCTAAAAAGCTCAGTGATTAAATGAAATAAAACTAAGACTAAAAAAGTGTACTGGAGTACCACTTGGAGGATGTGTTTAGAGATGGATGAAATAGATTAAAACATAGAATTTTTGAGCTGGAGATCATCTAATTGAGGATGAGAAAGGTAATTTGCAGAAAGCAGCATAGGTCATAAATAAAAGATCTGGAAGTTAAATTCAGTGCTTCTAAATCCCTTTCCAGATAAGCTAGCACACAATGACCAATTCAGGCTACAGCATTAAGGAGGGAGAGGTTGGGTAATATGCTTCAAGGGTGATTTCACAGTTCCTTCACTTACCTTACAGAAGAAGGTTGTTGAGCCTCAGGCACAGTGAATAAACAGCACCCTCCCTGGAAAATACTGTTCTCAGCCCTCACCAAACTCAAAGCAGGAGGGGGCATTGCACAGTTGGGGCACAGGCTTTATCACTGACCTACTTCCTAGTGCTCAGTCTAAAGACAGCAGCTGAAAACTCATCTAGAGAAGACAGAAGCATCAACTCAAGCTCAGGAATATTTAGAACTGAATTTTCTATTAGAATTTCTAGAATTATAGAATTTCTGTAATTAGAAAAGGCCCCAAAGTAGATTCATAGCTTCCAGCATTTCCTCTAGAGAAACAATTTGAAATTTCCCAGAAGTCAGTCCTAAAGGCACCACCTTTTGGTCAGTTTTCCAGATGATGCTCTATTAGGTCTACATGAAGGCACAACCTAATGAACTGAAATGAAGATCAGAATTGTTGTTGTTAGTTCTAATCTTGGCTGAATCTCTGTGACCTTATTTTGGGATTTTATTGTCAAAGATACTAGAGTTTTTTGTTGTTTTGTTTTGTTTTATTTTTGCCATTTCCTTCTCCATTTTATTTATCAGGAAATTGAGGTAAATGGGATTAAGTGTCCAAGGTCACCCAGCTAATAAGTGTCTGCTTTTGAACTCAGGTCTTCCTGACTCTAGACCTTGCATTCTATTCACTATAACAGTTAAGAATCCTCACAGTGATAGGGAAGGTGGGGCTTCGAATCAGGAACACTCATCTGTGAAATGAACTGGAAAAAGGAAATAGCAAACTACTCCAATATCTTTACCAAGAAAACCTTAAATGGAGTCACAAAGAGTTGGATCCGACTGAACAACAACAATAACAACAATAAATATCAGACACTGTACATCGGTTCCAAAGGACATGACCTGGGACATGAATGGGATAATCATTTTATTCTTCCAACATAAATTGTTGTTGTTTTTTTTTTGGTCTGGATTTCTTGGCTGCAGGTGGTATAGGGATGATTCATGGACTTGATCCCATAATTGATTAGCATTGCAACCTTGGTTTGCTTTATTTCCACACTGGACATGTTCACCTCTCTTGAGGTATCTAGTGGTCCTCTGCTCCCAGGGGTTCAAGATATTGATGTCCAACTTAGTGAAGGTAGTCAATTGATAATAGCCCACTGCAGCCCAGAACTTCTGAGCTCAAGCTATCCATGTGTACTATCTTGACCAGCCAGCATAAACTTTTTATTTTTAATAATATTTTATTTTTGCAAATACATGCAAAGATAATTTTTAACATTCACTTTTGCAAAACCTTGTGCCCCAGATCTTTCTCTTTCTCTCCCCCTTTCCTTCTCCTCAAAAAGCAAGCAATCTGATAAAGTTTAAACACGTGAAATTTTTCTAAACATTTCCATATTTATCATACTAAGCAAAAATATCAGATTAAAAAGGAAAAAAACACAAGGAAGGGGGGGAAGCAAGCAAACAAACAAACAACAACAAAGATGAAAATACTATGCTTTGATTCACATTCAGTCTCTGTAGTTCTCTCTGGTTGTGGATGGCAGTTTCTATCACGAGTCCATTGAAATAATTTGAATTACCTCATTGTTGAAAAGAGCCAAGTCCATTCACAGTTGATCAATATGTAATCTTGTTACAATATTCTCTTGGTTCTGCTCACTTTACTCAGTATTAGTTCATGCAAGTCTTTCCAGGCCTTTCTGAAATCAGCCTGCTCATCATTTCTCACAGAACAATAATCTCATTATATTCATATACCATCCAGCCATTCCCCAATTCCTTTCCATTCAATTTCCAGTTCCTTGCCAAAATGAGCTGCTACAAACATTTTTGCACATGTGGGTCCTTTTTCTTCTTTTATGATCTCTTCTTTTTTTATGATCTCTTCTTTGGGACAAAGTTGAATCATCATTTCAAAGCATTCACTTTCAATGATTTTGTTGTTCTTCATATTTGTATTGTTATAGTTATTGTATATATTTTTCCTGATTCTGCTTGCCTCACTTTACATCAATTTATACATCTTCCCATGCTTCTCTGTATTGATCATAATCATTGTTTCTTATAGCACATGTATTCCAATTCATTCATAAAGCACAATTTTGTTTAGTCATTCTCCCATTAATTGGTATCTAAGGTCTTTATTAATACAAAAAATAGTGCTGCTATAATTATTTTGTGTACATGAGACCCTTCTTTCTACTTTTGACTTTCTTGATATATATTTCTATCAGTTAAATCTCAGGATCAAAAGAAATGGACATTTTAATCACTTTTAGCATAATTTCAAATTGTTTTCCATGGTTGAACTAATTCACAGCCCTACCAAGAAAGCATTATCTTTTTTTTTAAATTATGTTTTTACAAGTGCTTAAAACAGCTTCTTCAAGCTCGTCTGTCTCCATGGAAATTTGGAAATGGTGGACTTTGCATTTTCTGCCTATGGAGAATCAACAATTCTGTTACTGGCAAGGAGAGAACAATCCCATAGTAACTCATTAGTTTACAGAAATCTCTCATATATCTTTCCCATGACAGGCAGAATTAGAAGTTGATACTCAACTCCAGGGAGAAGGTCTTAAAGGAGCTATTCCAAAGGTAATGATGTTTGTTACTGGGAGAAATCACATAGGGAGATTTGTAGGCTTCTACATGCATCTCCAGCATTTACTGTGCTCTGGTTAACCAGTCTTAAGTATGCACTTGGGGTCTGGCAGTATCTGTTTAATAACCTTTTCTGGGAAAAGCTAATGATGGTGAACTACAGATGTTTCATATATTCTGTTGGATATTATCACCAGCTGTGCGTCTCTAATTCACATTAAGGCATAGTTACATAACTCAAGGGTGGCCCATTTTTATTAGAAACAACAATACTAATTATTACCTAGAATTTATATAGTCCTTCATTGCCGCTTGCCCCAGAAAAAACTCTTGATGCTTCAAGAATATGTAGTTTTGATGGTGTGGATATTCATCCCACTGGCTCAGATTATGACCTATTTATAACTGAGGTGATGGTCTCTGTGAATTGTGGATGAACAATCTGCCACACAAAAGCAAATCTAAATGTGATGAACCTCTCAGAATATACATACAGGTGGCATCTGCTAAATTAAATCATTTAACTGAACCAAAAAGCACTACTTTTGTGAGGCTCTACTGAGATAATTTGTTAAGTCATTTGTACACCTTAAAGCCCTATATCAATCCTGACTGTTATTTGGAAGGAAAGAAGGAAAGAAAAAAGCATTTATTAATTTCAATCTTATATAAAGTGTCATGCACTTTACATATATTATTTCATTTGATCCTCACCATAATTCTGTTATTATCCTTACTTCACAATTGAGGAAACTGACACAGACATAGGTGAAGTATCTTGCCCAAAGTTACACAACTACTGTCTGGGATTGGATTTGAATCCAGGCAAGTTTTTCTGATTCCAGACCTAGATCTCTAACCTCTGTGTCAAAACTTCTTAAATTGTGGGTTGCAACTCCATGTACGGTTGCATAACAGAATGTTGGGGAGGTCATAAAATTATGATTTATTATTAGTGTATGTTTCTTTTATAGCCTTATTTTATATACCTATATACCCAGAGTCACATAAAAATTTCTTGGGTGAAAATGGGCTGCCAGTGGAAAAAGTTTAAGAAGCTCTGCTCTACCCTATCTGCCTCTTATATCTGGGACATATAACATTAAAATTTGCAAGACACCTTACATAGTTTTCTTTCAATATTAGCTGATGTAATTCCCATTAATAGGGCCCTCCCTCTCCAAATACTTTGTATTTATTTATTTGTAGTCCTCTCTTGGATTACTGCCTTCACCACAAATAGATCCTAAACTAAGCCCCATTTGGTCATTGTTTGGGTCTTGATTAACTTGGATTAAATATAAATAGCAATCATTTCTGCTTTGGCCAGAAACCTTAAGGGTTTTCCCCTCCAAGATTAATTCATTTATCTATTTGGATGTTTTGTACTAAATGAAAGAGGAGATTCTTTGATTCAATTGCTACCCTAGGCTTAATCATTGAATGGGCAGAGCCTCAGTCAAACTGAGACCTGTTGAAGATTTTAGTTTAAAGAGATCAAGGTCTCTCATTTAATCCAGAACCATGGACAGTGGTCTTGATTTATATTTTGCCACTGGACCCAGATGACTCTGGAGGAGAAAGTGAGGCAGATGACCTTACACATCCCTCCCTCACTTAAATCCAATTCACTTGCATGTCATGGCATCATCTCCCTGACGTCATGGTTCTTTTCGAGAAGGAAGGACAAACAACAACAAGCCTTGTTTTAGAGTAGAAACTTTCATGGCACAGTGAAATCGTGACTTATACCATGTAGGTTTAACCAAGATACATAGGTCCCAGTAGAGAATTCTGACAGAAGATGATCACTGGAAAAGGAAATGGCAAACTATTCCAGTATCTTTACCAAGAAAATTCCATAGATAGTTTTGAAATGTCAAAAAAAAATGACACTAGAAGATGAGTCCCTCAGATTGTAAAATGTTCAATATGCTAATGGAAAAGAGCAGAGGACAACTACAAGTATTTCCAGAAAGAATGAAGCAGCTGGGTCAAAGCCAAAAGGAAGTTTAGCTGTGGTGATAAAAGGAAAGTCCACTTTTGTCAAAGACCTATGTTGCATAGGATCCTAAAATGTGAGGTTTACAAACCAAGATAAGCTGGATGTGGTGAAATAGGAGGTAGAAAGATTAAATTGACACTTTGGGTGTCAGTGTACTCAAATGGATGGGAATAGATGAATTTGATTCAGGTAGTCACATATACTACTGTGTGCAAGAATTCCTTAGAAGAAATGGAGTGGCCTTTATATTTATGACAATAAAAGAGTGAGAAAAGTAGTATTGGGGTATAATCTCAAAAATAATATCTCTTCAAATCCAAGGCAAATCATCCAACATCAAAAAAGTATGTAAAAGTCATTGCAAATTTTCAATTGCCATATAAATATCAGTTATTATATTGTAGTGTGTATTCTTGCTCAACTACAGATTAGACATGTAGAGAGGTGGGATTCACAGTAAGGAAAAAATGTGGATATGAAATCTTAGAACCTAAATCTGAGGCTCTGCATCTTAGTCCTCAGTATACTTAGGCAGAAGACTTCTTTTTTAATCTGTTTCAAAATTGGGGACAGGAGGTGGATGAGATTGCTATTGAATTCCCGAAACAGCTCTATATCTGTAAATATTGAACTAAATGGACCTTAAAGTCCTTTCTAATTATGAGATTCTGCAATCCTATGATACTGTTAGTCTTTCTTATTCCAGTCCTATAATTGCTCATTTTTAATAATGTTTATCTTTTTTTTGTCTCAGTGTTTTATACACTTGGGTTTTTATCATTTTAATTAATCAATCAATATTCATTTATTAACTATTTACTATGGACCAGACATTGTGTTACTAGCAAAGAAACAAATAAAAAGCAAAATGCTCCTGTCTTCAAGGAGCTCACATTTTAATGAGGAAGACAATGTATAGAGAAATAAAAATGTGAACAGGGGATCTTTTTTGTTTTTTCTTTGCTTCTCTAGCCAGTAGCACAATGCTTGGACTATAGTAAGTGCTTAATAAATGGTTGTAAATTGATTGATTGACTAAAAGTATAAAAACTCAAGTTCATAGAAGACAATTTTTTTCCTTTTTCCTATTTGCATGAAATAAGGACTTGATAAATACTTTTTCATTAAAAAATGTACATACCTAATTTGCCAGGTTGTTGTGAGGATTAATAAGATGACATTAGTAAAATGCTTACTATAATGCTTGATATATTATGGAACTTTAATACATAGTTCTTTATTACATATATATGTATGTGTGTACATATATATGTTTGTGTGTATATATGTGCAGGCATAGTACCCAAACACACACATGTAGGTGAATAGATGTGTGTATACATATACATACATGCATATGTATATACACATAGGTATTTTGAGGGCAGCTAGTTGGTGCAGTGATGGCCTTGGAATTCAAATCAGACCTCACTTAGTAGTTATGTGACCCTGGCCATGTTATTTAACCCTGTTTGCCTCAGTTTCCTCATATGTAAAATGAGCTGGAGAAGAAAATGGCAAACTACTCTAGTATCTATGCCCAGAAAGCCCTAAATGAATTATGAAGAGTTGGATATGACTGAAAAATGACTGAACAGCATATACATTTACACACATATATAAATATGGATATGATAAAAATAGAAAAATATAGATATGAGAAACATAAAGTAGATTGAAGATAACCTTAAAGGAGAAGTCCCTGGAAGTTGGGAGGGAACCAATGATGGCTGAATTTTGAAGGAACCAGGGATTCTAAAAGCTTGAGTTTAGGAGGGAAACCATTCTAGGAATAGTGAATAGTGGATTCAAGTTTGGATCAGCATGAATGAATCATAGCACATGTGAAAAGCAATGGGTAAAAAGATTAGAAAGATGGAAGGGGCTGGATTGTAAAGAGCTTTAAATGCCAAAGTTTATTTTTGATCCTAGAGGTTTAAGGGATCCACTGTGCTGATTAAACAAGGAACTGAGACTGCTTCTTTAGACTTAGGTTATAGAAACCTGTCAAGGATCATGCTCCACTATTTTATCTTTTTTTGTAGGTTTTTGCTCCCAACTGCTCAGTGGATGTAATACTAAGTCTGGGGTCAGGGTATTATGGTAAATTTAGCTTCAGACACTTATTTGCTTTGTGCCTGTTAAGAAAATTTTACTTTCTGCCCCACTTCCTTCAACTGTACTATGGAAATCATAATAGCACTTATCTCACAAAGCTGATGTAAGAAACTGTGTGCCTTGCACATGGTAGGTGCTTAATAAATGATTCCTTCCTACTGTACCTCCAAATCCATTAACTAGAGTTATTGTGTGAATTTGGGGATTTGGGAATAAGAGAATAAGAACAAAGAGATAAGAATCCCTTAGCGTCTCTTAGCAAAAGAATGGAGGAAAAGACAATCACAAAGAAGGCAAAGATTTCATATATTCTTTTCCCTGACTCCTAAATGTAATCCCTGTTAAACGCTCTCTGCTTCTCTTGTTTCCTCTCATTGATTCAGAGGGTAAGGATGAAATAAATGAGTGTGTCTGCCTTGATGGCTTAAGTGAAACAAATAGTCTATTCTAATACAACCCATCTTCCCAAACTTGCTCATTTGAAAGACCTAAGAAAGTTATGAATATATGAAAACATAGAGGTATAAAATGAGCTATTATCCTTAGAAAAAGAGTCTTGGACAAATGTATATCACCATTCCTCTCCTCATTGGGTCCTATTTTCCAAATACACAGTGCCCCAGTTTCCCTGGATAAAGCCTACATCTTGGGCTTTCTGTTGCTGACACTGTGGAAACCAGGCAACTCAAGTGAAGTTTTTGCTCTAAATTAGTGTTTCCTTTGGGTAGGAAGCTCAGGGTCACAAAGTGAATCCCAACAATTCATTTCAAGAATTATTAGGTCTAGGGAGAGAAGAGATTATGAAGAGAAGTTGTGAGGGAAGTAGGGTGAGAGTGACAGGACAACTCAAGTTGCCTCCCATTGATTTTGACTTAAAAAATTAAGAAACATATGAAAGTTCGAGTTGCTAAAGTTTTTGGTAAGTCTCTCAAAAAAACTGATATTCTGTCTTTTGATAGTCACCTACGATGGTGAAAAATGCCTCAGGAAACAAATTGTAAAAGTAAATTATTAGTTGGTTATCCTTTGTTCTGGAAGAGGAATAAAATGACCTCACTATGTTAGAATCAAGTTACAGTGAGTGTATCCAGCTGTGGCTGATCAGACGCTGATCAGACTAATATGAGCTCAGAATGCTCTGCCATAGGTCAGTCAAAAATAGTGCATATGAACATTTGGGTTAGAGCTTTAAATTTTGCATATCATATTTTTTCTGAGCTACTTTAATTCTGCTTTGGTCATAAGGTACAGTACCTTCCCAAATGAGGGCACAACATGCTGGGTGGTCCTGTGGTAGTGTCTCTTATGTCATTCAATCAATTTTAAAGTTCTTAAGAGAGAGAATTTGAGAGTGTACTTGTATTATTTTTTTCTGATCAATATATGAGCACTGTCCTGTAAGAGTTCTCCATAAAATAGGTTTTTGCTGTTTGTTTGTTTGGCATATGTATAACATGGCCAGCCCAACAGAATTAGTTATAAGCTAGTCATAAAATTTGCTTCTCACCCTCCCTTTGTTCTTCCTTCCTCTTAGCCAAATCTATGGCTTCTGGAATTATGAGACACCTTATAACTCCTGGTCAAAATAAGAATACTCTCACAGGATGGTCACAAACATAGTATATTAATAGATTTCATCAAAGCATTTGATAAAGCTTCTAATGATTTTGTTTGGAACAAAGTGGAAAAATTTGGTTTGGGTGATCATATTGATGAGATGTGAGAAAAGGGGTGAGGGGGTGAACATATTGATGAGATGTAAGAAAAGGGGTGAGGGGACCCCCTTTGGCCAGTCACAGGCTTCATGAAGGAATCTAAGAACTCTAAGGAAGGAGGGGAGAGGTTTATGGCAAAATGGGTTTATCATAGCAGAGAAGCAGCTTTCTTAGTGGGACAATTCTGAAAGGGAAAAAGTAAAGGTGGGTTATTAGCAAAGATTAGTTAACACTGAGCATTAACACTGAGCATAGTCCTCATAGGAATTAGCAAAGATGGGTTTACACTAAACAGCTCAGTGGGCTTTTCCTGGTGTAGGAATAAACCAAGATGAGTTTACACTATTAGCTTAGTGGGCTTTTCCTGGTGTAGGAATTAGCAAAGATTAGGGTTCAGAGTCATCCTTTTATTTTGTTTTCTAAGGCTTCAGGCTGGAGAGATTAAGGGATAGTTTTTACAGAGGGCAGTGATTATGCCCTAAACCAAGATTGCTGATTGAATAGGTAGAGATCTTGAAGTTTCCCTATGAATATGTGGGTGGGGCCCCTCCCATCTCGACAGGAGGGTTTTAGAGATTTGGGGTCTCTCTAGCCCTCCCCCCCCAAGAGCAGGGACACACAATCAAGGACACCATTTACATCAATACTATTGATGAATATTGAAAAGGTTAGGAGACCAAATTTAAATTAAATATGCTAATAATATCAGTCCAAAGGGAAGTGCTACTGGTATAGCATAGGGATCTATATTAAAGTCCATTTTGTTCAACGTAGCATCACAAAATTTCACAACTGTAAGGTATTCCCAATAATCATTGAGTCCAGCTCATTCCAGAAAAGATATCCCCTTTGCAACCTATCAGATTGTTCCTTGGGTCTTTGTTTTTGAGCAAGCCAGTATTTCCTGAGGTAAACCCTTTTAATTTTTGATTAATTCTAGTCTTTAGAAAGGTCTTCCCTTCAAGTTAAATCAATGATTCAACAAACATTTATCATGTCTACTATGTATAAGGTTAGATCATTTTTAAGGTCACAACAATAGTAAAAAAAATAGTATAATAAGAATCATTAACTTATGATGAGTAACTTTTGTTTTAAACTTCTGTTCTGTGACTAAGTAGTGGTTATATAAGAATGTAAGAACTTGATCATAGTTTGGCAACAACATATATTTTCCAAATTAGATAAACAACTACTAATGAAGTACTTGACATGTTAAATAACTAATAAACACTTGCTAATGACGTCAGCTTTGATAAGTTTCTTTTCACCATAACTTTAAAGTATTCTTTTTTTTTTGCTTTTGGCTGAGGCAATTGAGGTTAAGTGACTTGCCCAGGGTCACACAGCTAGGGAATGTTAACTGTCTGAGATCAAATTTGAACTCAGGTCTTCCTGACTTCAGGGCTGGTGCTCTATCCACTGCGCCACCTAGCTGCCCCAACTTTGAAGTATTCTTAACCAAAACTTTACCCACAGATAGCCCTAGACATCAGTCTACCCCTAAGGTCAAGACCAAAACAGACTCCTACACTCCTTGTATCTAAGATCTGAGAACTTTTTGTTCCTTTGAATACAACACTAATTAATGGAAAACTTGCCAAAATGCTATCCCAAAGAGAAACACATGGTCTCTGGTTAGAAAGAAAAGGAATCTTATCATGAGGACTGGTATATTAGGACTTCTAGGAATCAAATTGGTGGTTTGTTATTGATGTTTATAATTTGGAATTAGCATACTATCAGCCCTAATGAGCATAGGTAGTAATAAATAGGTTTTACACATATACTGTATCATAACAACTCAGCAATTCAGAGAAGTACTGGATCATTTTCATGCTCTACATTTTTTATTATTATGAGGCCCAAGATTGTGTCCAAAAATAGATTAGACTTAGTAAGCAATAAGAATAACCTTCCTTTGACTAATAATATTAAACTTTGAGGAATGGAGGAAAATAATTCAGGGGACAAACATGGAATGATCTCACTTTTTAAAAAAATTAAGATTATTCATTTTAGACTGATGTCAGTCCTAAAGAAGATCATTTGTCTTTCAGACTCATTGTAGTACAACCCTGAAATTTTATTCTAGAGAAAATTCTAAAATAAAATTTTGTTAGGGTTTCCTATTTGCATAACTTCTCTTGAGTAACAAAGTATCCAATTTCCACACAAGCACTCAATATACAGTATATTTATTAAGTATAAGAATACCTTTATCTCAACTCCACTGAAAATGCATGATAAAAAAGGTGTTCTGGAACCAATAAAAAAAATTCACAAAACCTGAAATACGTATAACTTTCAGCAATTTTGCATAGATCTTACCTTATCAAAGTAAACTATAATAAGCACCATGAAAGTAAAGACCATTTGACAAAACTTTGTATTTTCTAAGTACCCAGCATGGTGTCTATGCAATGAAAATTCATAATAAATGTTGAAGGTTTGAATGCTAATTTTTCAATACATGATACTTTTCAAATTCATCCAGAAACCAGAAGACATGAAGGAGTGGGAAATAGTGTATACTGGAAAAAAGAGGAAAGGGGAGGTATAATGAGACAATTAGTTCACATGAAGCGATACAAAAGACCTATTTCCTTTCAAGGGAAAGAAAGGAGAGGAATGAGAAATATCTGGTTTGCTCTCATCAATTTTGACATTAGGGAGTAACTTGATCATTTATTTGGGTATAGAAATTTATCTAATGCTATAAAGCAGAAAGAGAAAGAGGAAAAGAAAGAGGAGGGGCAGTATAAAAGAGAGGGCAAAAACACTAATGAAAAAGGTAAGAAAAGGGGGGAAGGGTTGATAGAAGATAAGGTAGTAGGTGGAATGAGTTATAAAAAACACTATTAAGAGAAGGGGGGGAGCAGTAATAGGAGATAAGATAGTAGTTAGGGAGGACAAAAAACATACATGACTAAGGACATGGTAGAAAGAGAGAATAAAAGCCTATACAGGGGAGAAAATACGATGCAGGGAAATACAGAGCTGGTAATCATAATTGTTAATGTTCCCATAAAACCGAATCAAATAGCAGAGTGGATTAAAAAACAGAATCCTAAAATATGTTGTTTACAAGAAACACACTTGAAACAGAGGGGCACATACAGAGTAAAGGTAAAAGGCTGGAACAGAATTTAGTATGCTTCAGTGGCAATTCTGATTTCAGATAAAGCAAAAAGTCAAAATAAATCTTATTAAAAGAGATAAGGAGGGAAAGTACATCTTGATAAAGAGTATCATGAATAATAAAGTACTAATAATGCTTATGTTTTTGCAGCAAGTAGTAGAGCAGGCAAATTCCTAGAGAAGATTTTAAGCCAGTTATAGGAAAAAATAGACAACAAAACTATTCTAGTGGGGGACCTCAACATTCCCTATCAGAATCAGACAAAACTAACTACTAAACAAGAAAGAAATGAGGGAGGTTAATGGTATCCTAGAAAACTTAAATATGATAGACCTCTGGAGAAAATTGAATAGGGACAGAAAGGAATGCAGCTTTTTTCTTGGCAGTGCATACCACCTACACAAAAATTGAGTATTTATTAAAGTATAAAAACCACACAATCAAATGCAGAAAGATAAAAATAGTAAAATGCTTCCTTTTTAGATCACAATACAATAAAAATTACATTCAATAAAGGGCCAGGGAAAGCTAGACTAAAAACCAATTGGAAATTAACTAATCTAATTCAAAAGAGTGAATGGCTCAAACAACAAATCACAGAAACAATCCACAATTTCATCCAAGAAAAAGACAAATGGCAATAATGAAACCATGTACCAAAACCAAAACCAAAGCAGTTCTTAAGGGAAATTTTGTATCTCTAAATAACTATATAAATAAAATAGAGAAAGAGGAGATCAGTTAATTAGGCATGCAATTAGCAAAGCTAGAAAAACAACAAATTTAAAACCTCCAATTAATACCAAATTAAAAATTTTGAAACTCAAAGGAGAGATTAATAAAATGGAAACTAAAAAGATTATTGAACTAATAAAAGTAAGAATTGTTTTTTATGAAAAAAAACTCACAAAATAGATAAATCTTTGGTTAATTTGATAAGAAAAAAGGAAAGAAAAAAACAAATTAGCAGCATTAAAAATGAAAGGGGGGAACTTACCATCAATAAAAAAGACATTAAAGCAATAATTAGGAGCTATTATGTCCAACTCTATGTCAACAAGTCTGACAATCTAACTGAAAAAGATGAATATTTACAACAATAGAAATTGCTCAGGCTAACAGAAAAGGAAATAAAATACTTAAGTAGTTCCATTTTAGAAAAAGAAATTGAACAAGTCATTAATGAACTCTCTAAGAAAAAATCTTCAGGGCCAGATGGATTCACAAGTGAATTCTACCAAACATTTAAAGAATAATTAATTCCAATATTATGTTAGCTATTTGGAAAAATAGGTAAAGAAGGAATACTGCCAAATCCCTCCTATGACACAAATATGGCACTGATACTAAACATAGATGAAAACAGAGAGAGAAAATTACAGACCAATCTCCCTAATGAATATTGCTGCAAAAATTTGAGATAAAATATTAGCAAAGAGATTACAGCACCTTATCAACAAGATGATATACTATGATCAAGTGAGATTTATAGCAGGAATGCAGGACTGGTTCAGTATAAGGAAAACTAGTACCATAATCGACCATCTCAATAACAAAACCACCAAAAATCATATGATAATCTCAATAGATGCAGAAAAAGCTTTTCACAAAATATAGCACTTAATCCTATTAAAAACACTGGAGAGCATAGGGATAAAACAATAAGCAATATCTATCTAAAACCTAGAGCAAGCATTATTTGTAATGGGGAGAAGCTAAACACATTCCCATTAAGATCAGGGGTGAAGCAAGGATGCCAATTATCACCAGTATTATTCAACATTGTATTAGAAATGTTAGCTTTAGCAATAAGAAAAGAAATTTTTTTAAAAGAATTATGAATAGTCAATGAGTAAGTTAAACTATAACTCTTCACAGATGATATGAAGATATACTTAGAAAATCCTAGAAAACCATCCAAAAACCTGGATGGAAATAATTCACAGCTTTAGCAAAGCTGCAGGATATAAAATAAACCCACACAAACAATAGCATTTCTATATATTACTGACAAAGCCCATCAGCAAGAGATAGAAAGAGAAATTCCATTTAAGATTATTGTAGACAAAATAAAATACTTGGGGGTCTGCCTGCCAAGACAAACCCAAGAACTTTATGAATACAATTACAAAATACTTCTCACACAAATAAAATCAGACCTAAACAATTGGAATAATATCAATTTCCTAGTTTAATCTAATACAATAAAAATGACAATTCTGCCTTAATTGGTCTATTTGTTCAGTGCCATAACAATTAAACTGCCCAAACATTATTTTATAGAACTAGAAAAAATAATAACAAAATCCATCTGGAAGAACAAAAGGATAAGAATTTCAAGGGAATTAATGAAAAAAATACAAATGATGGTGGCTTAGAACCTAAAACTATATTATAAAGCATCAGTCATCAAAACCACTTGGTACTGGTTAAGAAATAAAGTGGTAGATTAGTAGATACACATGACACAGTAATCAAGGTCTACAGCAATCTAGTATTTGATAATCCTCCAAACTCCAACTTCTGAAATAACAACTCACTATTTCACACACACACACACACACACACACACACACACACACACACAAAATTGCAGGGAAAACTGGAAAATAATATGTCAGAAACTCAGCATGGACCTATCTCTCACACCCCATACTAAAATAAGGTCAAAATGTATACATGATTTGGGCATAAAGGATGATACCATAAACAAATTAGGAGAACAAGGAATAATTTATCTGTCAGATCTTTAGAGAAGGGAGCAATTTATGACCAAAGAAGAACTAGAGAACATTATGAAAGGCAAAGTGAACAACTTTGATTACATTAAATTAAAAAGGGTTTGCACTAACAAAACCAACAAAAACAAGATTAAAAGGGAAGTACAAAGCTGGGGAAAAGATTTCATAGCCAGTATTTCTAATAATGGTCTCATTTCTAAAATAAAAATCAAACTTATAGCAATACACAAGTCATTCACCAATTGATAAATGGTCAAAAGTTATGAACAAACAATTTTCAGATGATGAAATTAAAGCCATTTGTAGTGATATGAAAAAAAAATACTCAATCACTAATGATTAGAGAAATGCAAATTAAAACAACTCTGAAATACAATCTCACACCTCTCAGGTTGACTATGACTGCAAAAGATAATGATAAATGTTGGAAGGAATGTGGGAAAACTGATACACTAATGCATTGTTGGTGGAGTTGTGAAATGATCCAACCATTTTGGAAAGCAATCTGGAACTATGCCCAAAGGGCTATAAAACTATGCATACTCTTTGATCCAGCAGTGCCATATTTGTGTCTGTATCCCAAGGAAATTATAAAGAGGGAAAAAGATCCACATGTAGAAAAATATTTGTAGTGGCCCTTTTTTGTGATAGCAAAGAATGGGAAAAGGAGTGGATGTCCATCAATTGAGGAATGGCTGAACAAGTTGTAGTACTTGAAGATAATGGAATATTATTGTCCTATAAAAATGATGAAAGGCCTAGAAAGATTTGCATGAACTGATGGTGAATGGAACAAGCAGAGCTAGGAATACATTGTACACAATAACAGCAAGAATGTGCAATGATTGACTATGAAAGCCTGGGTTCTTTTCTGTAGTTCAGTGATCTAAAGCAATCCCAATAAACTTTGAACAGAAAATGCCAACTGTATCCAGAAAAAGAATTAGGGAGACTGAATGTAAATCAACACATGCTATGTTCACTTATTTTTTCTGATTTTTTTCTCTCTCCTATGGTTTTTCCCTTTCGCTCTAATTTTTCTATCCCAACATGATTCATAAAGCAATGTGTATAAAAATAAACTTATTACAATAAAAAATTAAAATAAAAATTATATACCTTTAAAAAACTATATTAGATTTTTGTGATGCTTTGTATGTATGCATACATATATGTATATGAATATGTGCATGAATTTACATGAAAATGTATAATTTTCATGTGTGCATTTTATATATGTATAATTCTGAATTCAACAAACATCAAAAAGGACATTTCCATATAAAAACTAGAACAGAAAAGAGGATTATTCATGAAAAATGTTGATTATGTAGTTTGCCTTTTTTGCATTACTTTCAAAACTTCCCTGCTTATCATTTTTTTAAATTTAATTTTATTTTTAAAATATATGCACAGATAGTTTTCAACAGTCACCCTTGCAAAACCTTATGTTCCAAATTTTTTTCTCTCTCCCTTCCCCTTACCCCATTCCTTAGATGGCAAGTAATTCAATATATGTTAAATGTGCAATTCTTCTATATATCAATTATCAAGCTGCACAAGAAAAATCATATCAAAAAAGGAAAAAAATGAGAAAGGAAACAAAAAGCAAACAAACACTAACAAAAAATGGTGAAAATACTATGTTGTGATCCATACTTAGTTCCCACAGTCCTCTCTCTGGATGAAGATGGCTCTCTCCATCACAAGTTCACTGGAATTGACCTGAAAAAGCCGTTTCCATTAGAATTAATCATCACATAATCTTGTTGTTGCTGTTTACAATGTTCTCTTAAGTTCTACTCATTTCACTTAGCATCAACTCATGTAAGTCTCTCCAGGGCTTTCTGAAATCATCCTGCTGGTCATTTCTTATAGAACAACAATATTCCATAACATTCATATACCATAACTTATTCAGCCATTTCCCAACTGATGGGCATCCACTCAGTTTCCAGTTCCTTGCCACTACAAAAAGGGCTGCTACTAACCTTTTTTGTACATGTGGGTCTTTTCCCTTTTTTGTGATCTCTTAGGGATACAGACGTAGTAGATACAGTGCTGGAATAAAGAATATGCATACTTTGATAGCCCTTTAGGAATAGTTCCATATTGCTCTCCAGAATGGTTAGATCAGTTCATATCTTCACCAACAGTATATTAGTAGGGAACGCTCTTAAAAATATATATATATATGCATATATATATATATGTATATTTGTATCCTCAATACTTGGCACATAACAAGGACTTAATAAATATTTTTTGCCTACCTTTTCCACTGAAAGTTTTAGTACTTGTGATTCGGTCTGCTCTCAAGTTGGTATCCCTTTCCCCTCATTCTCATGCCTTCCTGATTTATTTCTCCGAGAACTCTGCAATTTGCAGAATAACATTATGTATGCTGAAGGATTTGTTTCATACCTATTTTCCTGATCTAACTCTCAGTTTTCATCAAGCTAACAGGTGGCAAGATATGGAAGTGGGGTAGGGGTACAGAAACCTATATATTCTTCAGAGTCAGTCTGGTCTTGTTACATCATGCAGACCTCTACACTATGCCCATAGCAGGTAACTTTGATACTCATAGTAACCAGGGATAATGGGAAGAAATTGAATTTTGAAACTTACTTGACTTCTGCAACTCATGTGCAGAGAATGGGGAAAGAGTTGTTTTCTAAATAACAAAACATACTAAAAAAATAGAAGTGATTGAAATAAAGTTTGACTTTGAAGATGGAGTCAGATTTGTGTCTAAGCTTCTCTTCTATACCATTTACCTATTTCTAGTACTAGGCCACAAAGAGACTAAGTTTGTCTGCAGTCATATAGCTGTTAATTATGAGTCCAAGTCAACTCTCTACTAAGGCTTTCTGAAGCATAAGTTACAATAATAAATATTTCCACTTTACAAACAAAAAAAAATAGGCTTAGACAAACTCCTTGACTTAGGGTGGCCAGGGCTAGACATGAAATTTGATCCAAAGTTCTATCCCCAACCTACCAGGTCACATCACTATTTTTTTTTTGGTACAAGGAACACTGATTGGATTAAATCAGAGATCATTTCATTTCAGCAGGTCCTTAAATGGATATTTCAACAAGCAGAAATTGGGTGAGTGTTGGGCACAAAGAAAGAAGAATATGAGCATTTAGCAAGATGAGGTTAAAAACCAATCCAAGTCTAGAGAACAGCATGATTAAATGGATGACCTCTGTTAAATACCTCTTGTAGTCTAATTTGACTACAGGTTGTATGCATTAAAAGAAATAGTGTAAGATAAGAATAGAAAGATATATTTAAGTCTGATAATAGAGAGCCTTGATAGAGAATAATAATACCTATATCACAAAGCTATTATAAGGATCTAAATGGTTAATGTATATAAAGTACTTTGCAAAACAATTGAGAAAAGTGGGTTTTATATTTTATTTGGAGTAAAGGATAGTCATTAAGAACTTTCTGGATACAGAAATAGTGTACTTTTAACCCACAAAGAGAGTGCATCTAACATGGCTAGAAAGCCATTCGTTCGAAAATAACAGATCTGGTAAGGATCTTTAAATAAAAGAAGGGAAAAGGCATCCTGATATAGCAACTAAACCAGAAATTACAGAAATTTGTAAGTAGAACACAGGAAGAGTAACAAAACTATAAAATGTAGGGGTTGGAAGGAACATAAAAAGCCATTTAGTTCAACCTATACTTAAAGGGTCACCTTCAAAGTATCCCTGACAAATCTACATTTTACTTAAAACCTTCTAATCTTATTTATGCGTCTTTGGGCAAATTATTTAACCTCTAAGTTTCAGTTTCATCATCTGAAGTAGCACTCCATCTGGAACATCCCTATAGCTCATGGTGGACTTATATGCTTCTCACTCTGGTTCTGGTCCCCTTGTTTCTGAAATAGAGGAATTTCAAGCATTCCTGGTGAAAAAACTAAAACTGAACAGAAAATTTTATTTTCAAATATAAATGTCAAAAGAAACATATAAATATAAACAGAAAAGGGAAAATATAAGGGATTTGATGAGATTATGCTGTTTATATTCCTACACAGGAAGATGATACTGTTAACACTTAAGTACTTTATCATAATTAGTATAGTAAAAGTAGTACAGACAGAAGATGCAGGTATAAGTTGATTATTATGGGATGATATCCAACCTCCTTCCCCCCCAAAAGAAATAATGATGACAAAACATATTGCATTGGAAGAAGAAGGAAGGGAAAAGTAGAATGGGATAAATTATCTCACATACAGAGATATAATAGAGTCATTTCAGTAGAGAAGAGCTTGTGAGGGTGGCAAGTAAAGCTTGAACCTTACTCTCATAAGAATTGACTATAAAATGGAATAAAATACTCATTTTGGCATGAAGATCTATCTTACCTTTTAGGGAAATGTGATGGAAGAGAAGATTTGACAAGGGAGAGAGTGATAAAAGCAAAGGAGGATTGGGGAACACAGTGTTTAGAAACAAAACAATTGTGAGAAAGGAGATGGTGAAAGGAGAGCATAAATAGGAAAATAGGATGAAGGGAAATACAAAATAATCATAACTATGAATATCAATGGGATGAACTCACTTATAAAATGAAAATGGATAGTAGAGTACATTAAAAAACCAGAAACTTTTGCAAACACAAAGTAAAGAATTGGAAATTGAGTGGATGTCCATCAGTTAAGGAATGATGAAACAAGTTGTGAAATGTGATTGTGATGAGACTATAGGATGATCAATTTTGATGGACATGGTTCTCTTCAACAATGATGTGATTCAAACCAGTTGTGCTGCGATGAAGATAGTCATATACATCCAGAGAGAGGCCTGTGGGAACTGAGAGTGAACCACAACACAGCATTTTAACGCTTTCTATGAATATTTCCATGCATTTTGTTTTCCTTCTTAGGGTGTTTTTTTCTTCTCTTTCTAGATCTGATGTTTCTTGTGCAGTAAGATAACTGTATAGATATGTATACATGTATTGTATTTGTCATATAATTTATCCTATCTAGCATGTATTAGATTACCTGTCATCTAGGGGTGGGGGGTGGGGGGGAGGAAAGGAAACGCTTGGGAAAAAAAAGGTTTTTTGCAAAGGTCAATATTGAAAGGTCACTCATATGTTTTGTAAATAAAAAGCTTTATTAAAAAAAAAGAAATGTGATTGTGATGGATTATTATCCTATAAGAAATGATGAGTAGAGAAATTTCAGCAAACCATGGAAAGACATGAACTGATGCTGAGCAAAGTGAGCAGAACTAGGGAAACATTGTACACACTAACAGCAATATTGTGAGATGATCAATTATAAGAGATTTCATTCTTTCAGCAGCGCAATGATCCAAGACAATTGCAAGGGACTCATGATGGAAAATGCTGACCACATCTAGAGAAAGAACCATAGAGTCTAAATGCAGATTGAAATTTTTTTTTGTTTTTTTCAAGGTTTTTCCCTTTTGCTTTGAGTCTTTTTTTCAAAATGACTAATGTGGAAATATATTTAACATATTTGTACATTGTATAACCTATATCAAATTTCTTGCTATATTGGGAAGGGGGAAGAAAAGGAAGGAGAGAGAAAATTTGGAACGCAAAATCTTGTAAAGATAAATGTTAAAAATTATCTTTACATGTAATTGGAAAAAATATGGTTCAGTTTCCCTGAATTATTATGCTATACCCTGAATAAAATTATTATGGCCACACCCCCTTTTTCTTACCCCATTAAGCTCTGGTCACTCTCAGTGAGTCACTCCAGTGAGTCATAAAACTCCTGATGGCTTATCTCAAATACCTGGGTATTGCTCACTATTTCTTGCTCCAGACACCTGTCACCTGCCCCTGACCTTCTTGACCCTCAGCTTGTCAAAACTGAATTATGATCCTTTCTTGAAATTATGGCACATCCACCCACCCAGTGATCTGCCCCCCAAATCCCTTGCCTTTGTTTCCCTGATAGCTGGAGCCCTATAAAAGTCTCTGGAATTAATCGCTCACTGCTAGATGCTTTGAGACAAGAGTCCCATTCAGCTGGCTAGTTTTGGCTTGTCCAAATTCTCCACTATTAAAATATTATAAACCTAATCTCTGTCGTCTCAGTTTTCCAGTATTAAAGAGAGTGGTAGGGAGGATGAAAGGTTGGGAAAGCATAAATAAATAAAATGTGTAGCAGAGAACCAAAAAACAATTTACAAAGAAGTAAAAAAATGTATATTCATGAATATAATTTCTTTTACTAATATATATACTCTCTTCAACTGGTATTTGTTATGTATTTTGAATTCTCTCTGATGTTCTGCTGGGCACATGATGATGTTCTCTTTTGTTTTATTTTGTTTTGTATTCCTTTTCTGTCTTTCTTACTGTTTTTTCAAATAAAATAAGTTTAAAAAAACTTCAATTACAAAAAAAATTAAAATTGACTCAGGAGTGTAAGGGTTAAGTGGTTGACATGGTTTTCTGTAATTTTTCAGTCATTTTCAGTTGTACCCAATTTTTTTCTGATCTCATTTAGGATTTTCTTGGTCAAGACACTGGAGTACTTTGCCAATTCCTCCTGCAATTTATTTTATAAATGAGGAAAGTGAGATAAACTGGGTTAATCAACTTGCTCAAGGTCACACAACTAGTAAGTATCTGGAATCAGATTTGGACCCACAAGTATTCCTAACTCTAGGCTTAGTACTCTATGCCCTATTCCACCTAACTGCTCCCTGGTTGCCTAGGTTTCATGGTTGCCTAAGAACAAAAATTAAGGAGGAGCTCTTAACTGGGTCTATGTGCTTAATTGGAAGGCTACCATGGGCAACTCAGAGACAGAATAACCGCATTCAACTAAATCAATGATATGTCCTCATTGAATATACTTATTGAATATCCATCCCCTATCATAGCTAAGCAAGTCTTTTTTTTTTGCTAAACATAACATCTTTTATGAACATTTCATTTGATTTAAATATTGAACCTGAGGTACCAGCTGACCTAGTCAGTATCAGCTTGCAATACTCCAACTCACCCTCACAGGCTGATTTATCTGGGAATTGATTGAACGGGGTGTTAAAGTACTCTTTGAGGTCATGCCACTAACTGAAGATCACCATTCTTTAATAGTATGTTTGTCTTTATAGTCAAATTATTTATCAAAGAATATGCTAAAATGGTGTAGCTTAAATAATAGTAATAAAATGTACCTTTTACTATGGAGCTATTTTAACCATCCTCAAACTAGTAGGCAAGGTTTCCAAAGTATGGTTACTACATACACTCAGAATTACAGCATATCTCCATGTTTCTTCTGCATTCTCTTCTATTCCTCTTCTAATTATGATTATTAATTAATATCAATTAGCCAGTCATACTTACTTATCTTTTGGGAAGGGATATTTACTAAGATAGTATAATTAGGACAACTGGTACAGAATATCTCTCTCCAACTCATGGTGAACATGTAAATGTGATTTACCAGTATATAAACTTAGTAGAGTTAATGGTACCCTAACAAGACATGGTCATCAATATTGATTAACCCTTAATTTTATTGACTATTCAACAATACAAAATTCAACCCTTCTATTAAATAAAACATTGACTTGATTCCTAGAAGTCTGGTAAATATGTCTCATACAAGTACTCATAACAGAGTTCTCTCTTTGTCCTGCCAGAAGTGATATTTTTTCCTCCAAGATAACATTCTAACAAATCTCTATCAATCAACACTATTCTAAAACAAACTTGAGGTGCTCACATTTCCAAACATGGAGAATGTAAAAGTTTGTTCTAATTATGACTCACGAATAGACAGGCCTCATGTGGGTGCTTATGTCTGACTAACAGTTTTTACATCTTAGATGACATCTAAGTACTGATTGATAATCAGGCAAACTTGCCATAAAGAAGCTATCAAAATGGAGTTTAATGACATCATCAGGTGATTACCATATTTGGGGCATACATAATTAGTAGTTTTTTATAAGATTTGGGGGATACATAAATAATTGCCAAACTACATATTTAAATTTTTATCTTTAACAGAAAAATAACTGAATAACAACTACTTGGTCATAAAATGAATACTTAAAATGATGTTGCTCATCCTAAATTAACAAACTTTTTCCCATTACATCCACCTTCAAAGCCTATGATAAAATCTCCCACAAGTACTTGCAGAATTAAGAGGAAAGTGGGTTCAAGGTCAGAGTCCACTTATGGCAAAGAAGTAAATCTTAGAAATCTTAGATCTTAGAAATCCCTTTACTGAAATTCTCAAAATTTCCTTAAATTTGTATTATTTCTCTTCTGTATTATTTGAAGACCTTTGACCTTTGAATCTGCACCCATTCTGTCCTTGGCTCCAAATGCAGACATTGCCATAAGCCATTAAAAAAAAAGATGCTTCCATACAGATGGAAAAATTGGAAGTTTTCTCAAGGTCCTCCTTTTTGGGGATTGCTATACATCCTTAATTATGGAAGAGGAATAATGACTTCACAAGCATGATGTCTTGACTTGCTTGTGTATTAGATTTGAGTGAGTCAGTGCTGTGCAAAGTCATCAACCTCTCACCTTTACAATCTTGGAAATCCAGTGACAAGACAAAGATCAAGATGACTTGTGATGTTGAGGTTGAGGGTCCAGACTGGTATTGGAAGTGTCTCAAAAGAATTTGCAGGCTTGAACCCATATCTTAGTCAAGGCACAAAGTTTATTGTAATTGTAATGCCAATTGAAGTGGGCTAAGTTCCAAAATGATTTAGTAAAGAGCTAAATTTATCTAGTTCCTCATATCATTGTTATGCTAATTTTATGGTCTAGAGGTAGATCTGAGGAGTGCTCTCAGGAATTTCATTATCACTGACCAGCAGATCTAGGACTAAGGCCAGAAGATTTTAGAATCATTGACAGACAAATTATTAGAACAATAGCATCCTTAGGTCAGAGGGCTTCAGGATCACTAATATATCTTCCCTAAAATCTAAGGGAAGAAATATTATTATATTCCTAGGCCAATGATTTTGCAATCATTAACAGACAGATTGCCAAAACACCAGCATTCCAAGGTTGGGGAGGCCGGGTTCATAGATTCCAAAACCAGAAGACTTTAGAATCACTGACAGATTATTATGACAGAAGCCTCATAAGGTCAGGGGACCTTAAAATTATTGCTATATTTCCCCTATAAGCTATAGCATATCAGTGATGGCCCAAGGTGCAGTAGATAAACTTGGACTTTTAAAATTAAAATCTTTTTTTGAGTTTTTGTTTGTCTAAGACCATACTCACTTAGTGACTGGGCTAGGTAACAATTGATGCAAAAGATGGCTTAATTTACCATGCCAAAGATATCAATTTGGGTGGAAGACTCTTACAATTTCTGGCTAGAACAGAAACAATTATTATGTACTCTCACTGTGATTCCTCAAAACTTAAACAAAAGCAAATGAGGCCTGGGATAGACATTATTAGCCATTCAGTGAAAGCCAGAATGATTTGGGTTTCAAAGTATAGTAGAGTAGCTCCATTTAAAATACAATGGAATTTTTTGTTAAACCTGCTTTTCTAGATTCTCTCATACTCTAAAATTCAGAATCCCCAGTGTTATTTGTATTCATGGTTTGAATTCAGGAAACAATGTCCTTTAATTACCCCTTTGTGAGTGCAACAGTTTACCCTTATTGATTGGGGGAGAATAGAGAAATTCCTTTCCTACCTCTATCTTATTCATTATAAGAGGTGGAATCAAAGGAGAAGAGCAATTTCTGGAGATAAGTTTTCTGTTCTCTAGTCACCTGATACCATAGCTCATTCCCTCTGATTGCAAAATCTCAAGGCTTTTTCCATCCTGGAGCAAATCCTTCCTTGCAATTTCAAGTCTAGCATGACATGTAGGAATGTTCCTCCCAAAATTCATCTTCTCTGTTAGTCCTCAGCATTATGAAGTTTAAAGGAAACTTTTGAGTATATTTGTTTTACAGTTACAGCTAATGCAAAAAGAAGAGGTATAAAAGATGTCTTTAGAGAGGACTTCTAGAAAATGAGGTAGTTCAGGCATATAGTAAGAGCAAGGAATAATTAACAAACAGCCCTCATGTATTATCACTACCTATATAGTATCAAAACATTTAGAGTGTTGTGCCACAGTTCCCCTGTCTCTGTTTCCCAATTGTTCTGCATGGTGGTAACCCCCTTCCTCGACATTAGGACTGAGATGATTGGGGCTGCAGAATTATGGTCACTGCTATTCCAAAGAGTCATAAAACCTCCAGATGGCTCATCTCAAATACCTGGGTATCCCCCTTATCTTTATAGCCTCTGACTCAGTGGCTCCTAGCTTCTTCCCAAACTTATCAGAATTTATGATCCCCCATATCCCTAACCTGTCAGAACTGAATTTATAGTCCTTTCCTGGAACTCCAATACCCCCAGTGCTCTGCCCCTCCTTCTACCTTTGTTTCCCTGAGCACCAGAGCCCTATAAGAGTCCTTGGAACCCCTCACTCGACTGCTGGATACTTTGAGATCCAGACAGCTGGCTAATATGGCTGCCAGTCTAAACTCTTCTTGGGCTCAATACTTTGAGACAATAGTCCTATTCAGTTGACTAGTCTTATCTCTCCATTACTATCAATAAAATAATAATCTCTAATCTCTGATACTGCCTCAATTTCTCCTGAGCATTACAAGAGGAAGAATCGAGAACATTGAATAGATCTCCATATGAAAGAATTCTAGGGCAAAATAGAAATGAATAAGAATGTATATAAAAAAGAGTTAGGGAACAAAGAAGCTAACCTAGAAGAATAACTACAGTTAATCCTTCCACATCATGACATTCCCCCTCACAATTTCAACATATCTCAAGTAGATGTAAGAAATTAAATTGGAATTAGGGGGTTGTTTTGCAGAAGACACAGATGACATGCAAAGGCCAGGAGATGATTCAGAAAAAGTTTAGAAACTCAGTAATGAATATATGTAAAGCATTGTATAATATCAGCCCAAAGTTTACAAGGAGGTATTATAAACACTCCATAAAAGAGAAAGAAAAAATTTAACTTCTTCTTTGGTCTGAAGGAACAAAAAATTTTACATCAATTTTTCTGATTATGTGGGTGCCATGTCCCTAACCTTCATTGTGTGGAAAGGATATCTGTACATTTAGAAAATGTGAAGGAAAGCCCTAAAGAGAGACATAAATTGGTCTCCATGTCACAAGGCTTTCTTTGAAGATTGCATAAAAAATCTTAAAAGAGAGTTAGAAGAAACTTGGGGAAACGAAATGAGATCACTGCAAAATAAAATAGAAAAAATGGAAAAAGAATGCAATGAACAAAAAAATGTAATTGGTCAATTGCAAAAGGAACTAAAAACAGTAACTGAAGAAAATAAGACATTAAAAATTAGAATCGAACAATTGGAAATTAATGACTCATCAAGACTTCAAGAATCAGTTGAACAAAAACAAAAAAATGAAAAGATAGAGAAAAACATGAAATATCTCCTAGGAAAAACAACTGACCTGGAAAATAGATCTAGGAGAGACAATCTAAGGATTATAGGGCTTCCTGAAAGCCATGATGAAAAAAAGAACCTGGACACTATATTCCAGGAAATCATAAAAGAAAACTGCCCTGATATTTTAGACCCAGAAGGCAAAATACTCCTTGAAACAATCCACCGATCACCTCCTGAAAGAAACCCAAAAATTAAGTCCCCCAGAAATATCGTGGCTAAATTCCAGAACTATCATACCAAGGAAAAGATATTACAAGAAGCCAGAAAGAAACAATTTAAATATTGGGGAGCTACAATTAGGATCACACAGGACCTAGCAGCTTCTACTTTGAAGGATCGAAGGGCCTGGAATCAGATATTCTGAAGGGCAAAGGAACTTGGATTACAGCCAAGAATAAGTTACCCAGCTAGAATGAGCATTATCTTCCAGGGAAGAAGATGGTCATTCAATGATATAGGAGAATTTCACCTATTTCTACTGAAAAGACCAGAACTGAACAAAAAATTTGATCTACAAACACAGAACACAAGAGAAACATAAAAAGGTAACAAGAAAAAATAACTCTTGAGAACTATATTTATGTTATAGATACTTATAAAATAAGGGTTGATTTTATGAATCTATTATTACATTATGATTATGATACGATTACTGTGATTTTATGATTATTATCATATGATTACTGTGATTTTATGATTATTATTATATGTTCATTGTGATTTTATGATTATTATGATATGATAAACTGAAAAAGAAATTAGACGTAGAAAAGGGGTAACACTGGAAGAAGAGGAAAAGGAGGTAAAATAAGGGAAATTACATCACATGTAGAGGCAAAGGAAACCTATAATGATTGAGGGGAGAAAAGGGAGGGGAATGAGAATTGGGTTAATCTCCATCTCATCAGATTTGGCTCAGAGGGAATAATAGACGTACTTATAAGGAAACTAGAGG
>JAJPUD010002177.1:86158-97805 GCA_023553655.1 Myrmecobius fasciatus | reverse complement strand
GGGTGGGGCTCTAAAGGGGAAGGATTGTTTGAGGGAAGTGGTTTTCAAAAGCAAAATAGTAGGGAGGAGGGAAAGGGAATAAGAAAGAGAAAAGCATAAGCTAGGGTAAATAAGATGGCAGGAAATACAGAATTAGTTATTTTAACTGTGAATGTGAATGGAATGAACTCTCCCTTAAAGCAGAAGCAGATAGCAGATTGGATTAAAAACCAGAATCCAACAATATGTTGTATGCAAGAAACACATCTAAAACATAGAGATATATACAGGGTGAAGGTAAAAGGCTGGAGCAGAATCTATTATGCTTCAGGTGAACAAAAAAAAGCAGGGTTAGCAATCCTGATCTCAGACCAAGTAAAAGCAAAGATAGACTTAATTAAAAGAGACAAAGAAGGAAATTATATCTTCCTAAAGGGTACCATAGATAATGAAGCAATATCAATACTAAACATATATGCACCAAGTGGTATAGCATGGAAATTCCTAGAGGAAAAGTTCAGAGAGATGCTTGTTACTAACATTGTTCTCTAACTTTCTGCTTGGTTTATGGCACTTCCTAGGCTGGGTAGTCTTAGGGTTTCTCTGAATTGCTACATTCTCCCTAAACTACATGTTGTGACTAAGAAATTCTAAGGTGAGGTCTAGAGTTAGAGAAATAAGTTGATTGGACCCTAAAAGAAAGTGCAAAGAGTTGGAAGAGATGTTATGGAAAATACAACAGGGAACTCATTTTAAAAAAAAAAAGATTTTTGAAGCACCCATCACAACACAAGGGATAAATTGCATGGCTATTCAATGGACCCAATCGATTCAGTTTTGTAAATTGAAATTCAATCTTCTGAGAAAGTGTGTAAATGGAAAATCTGTGGGTCAAATTGAGTTTGGAAATTGGTAATGCAAGTACCACAGAAGGATGAAATGGTGAAAGATTTCCAGATGATTGTTATCATAGTGGAAATGGCTAGGTAGGAAGTTAAATGAAACTACAAGTTCCTTTCCTGCCCTCTCTTTCTCTCTGTCTGTCTCTGTGTCTGTCTATATGCTTGTTCCCTTCTCTGTCTCTTCATCATTAGTTGGGAATACAAAATTGCCTTGTTTCAAGGTAGACCCAAGTAGGCCAATGGGAGATAATTCATTGCCAGAATATTTCTTTCAAAAATTATTGGGTCCCTTATATTTTCAGGAATGTTAGGATTTAGGATTGCTAGGAATTTTATTTTTTTATACATAGGAATTTTTTTTGATATATTTAGTTTAAGAGACTAGAGAAATGTAAAAACTGAGGTGAGAGAAGAGGTTCAATATTATCTTTCTTACCCTGACTACTGACTATAGCAGTCAGGCTAAGAAAGGGTAAAATAAGTTCAAAAAGAGTGTGTGAATGATATTATCCTAATGACTTTAGGGACCAGAAATAATTTTTTGATTGAATCTAAATCCCTCTGTAGGGAGCTTTGTCTAGAATTTAAACTCCTACTTGAGTCTAGAAACCAGATGTTTTCTTTACCAGCAGGTATTTTTATATTTTATCCAATCATAAATCCACACTTTATTACCAAGAGGAAAAAAGCCAGCAATTTGACATTTTGTAACTATAAATTTAGAACATTCATTGAATACTGACGTCAGAATCTGCTTCATTTAAAGTCAACACTCACCCAGACATTCAGAAGCTGCTTCATTTAAAGTTATTATTCACCCAGACAATCATTTACAAACACACACTTACACATTCACACACTCTCACACACACACACACACACACACACACACACACACATTCCTATTGAAAATAAGGAACAGGTCTTCAAGGGCTTCATATTGTACATATTTTCAGTTTTGTTTGATTTGTCATTGAGTTTTACTATTTTCCTCTCTTTTTCTTTTGTTTTTATTAAAAAATATTCATTATATGAATTGGTTCTCTGTCCTTTGTGGGAGGGGAAAGTAGTGATATAAAAAATCAATAAAAACTTACATTAAAAAATAAAATTAAAACATATGGACTAACCATTTCATTACTTTAGCCTTAATTTCCCCATTTGTCACATGCAAATATTGATCTTATACAATTTTTCTCCTCAGACCGTTGAGGATAAAGTATTTTATAAAAGCTTGGATCTATTGTGATTAGTCATTTATGTATACAATTCCATTAGATTTAAGAAACATTTACTATGGTTATACTTTGTGCAAGGTACTGCACTAAGAATAAAATAACTTATCTACTCAAGTAGCTTGCATTCTGTGGAAAGTATATAACATGTTCACAACAATAATGTATCTATGAACAAAAAAGAGTGTTTTTTTGTTTGTTTGTTTGTTTTTGCTGAGACAATTGGGGTTAAGTGACCTGCTCAGAGTCACACAGCTAGGAAGTATTAAGTGTCTGAGGTCACATTTGAACTCAGGTTTTCCTGATTTTAGGGCTGGTGCTCTATCCACTGTGCTACCTAAGACAAAATTTTACTCTTGTTTGTCTAGAATGAAGAAAAGAAATAAACATGCAGAAAGAATATCTACTATGCAGCAGTGGGTCTGTAGCTTCTTCTGGATCCCAGTCTTTCCAAGTCAGTATATAGATAGAAATATATGGAACTTGAGGGAAGAACTACATGAGGAGAGCATAGTCAGTCATAGAAAGTATGTTGTACAACGTTAAGACTCTCTTTGACATTAGAAAACATGGATGTGTAGAATACCCATTCAGTATAGTTCATTTTCTTTATTGTTATTTGTAAACATGTAAATAAGAATAAAGAAATTACCTTTGAGAATTGGAAAGGCAGAAGTTATGGTAAAACAAAGGGACACAGGACTGAAGGTGTGTCTATTTGGACTGGTCATCTATGGATTGTTTTTCCATGGTTCACAATTTAAGAATGGTACAAAAACACATAGTAAGTTGGATTTTTTTCCACCATTCAAAATTTGAAAACCTCAAATCTATAATATAAATACTGTGAAAGAAATAAAATGAGGCTAGAACAATTATTTTCTGTGAAAACATGGAATGGATGCATGTCATTGTCAGGATAAACAGTAAGTTTGGAAAATGTAATAAAAAGAAAACTTTTTATCTTTCTTTCTAGAAAGGAGATTATGAAACCATCAGAGCCTGAGATCATGGAGGTAGCAAAGTTATGGGACTGAAGTGAAAGTATAGGTCATGTGGAGATGGTAAATTGGATGAGCTTGGAGAACAAGGTGTTTGAAGAATTAGAAATTTTAATATTGATGTTCCCACTTATGAAGACAGCAGTTGATATGGAAAGGAATACTGTAAGTATTGAACTTATTACAAAAGGAAAAGGAATAATTTGGTGGTTGGTAGAGTATAGCAACAAAACTATGGATAGGTTGGTGTAGGTGGATAGGAGGAACCTCAGTGTAGGAATAATTGCTGGCTGATGATGGCAGGGAAAAGGTCTGGAAATGCTCATGGGGAGCAAGAGTAAATAATTTCATCCTCCTGATTCAGTGATTTGAGAGAGCAGGAGTAGTCCCAGAAGAGAAATTTATCTATGCAGAAACAGATGATCAGGGATGTGGTCACTTTCTAAAAGAGCCCCTTTTACATGGCGCAAAGACAGAAGAAATATAAAATAGAAGTAGGATCAAAGGAATGTTATTAATGTTTGAGTATATGATTCCAGAGAGTATAGTAGAGAGGGAAGAAAGAAAAGAGCACTAAATGGGTGAGGCTGAGTTGACCAGGGCTGGCCAGGGTGGAGATGTGATAAAAATAACAGATTTTCATCCTGACAGATGGTTGCTATAGATATTGGTGTATGAGTTGGGATTTAATTATTGAGAAAATGAATAAGAATTTAATCTTCTTTGTTCCTGTGATGATTAAAGAGTAGTAGTCATAATAGTAGTAGTAGTAGCAGTAGCAGTAGAAGCAACAGTAAAGCAAATATTTATTAAAATAACAATAAAAAAACAAAACCCAAAGTAAATAATCAAATAAGATCAGAATGGATATATCCCCTCCATACATAGTCACCCTTGCCTTATCAATTATTCTTTACTCACCTTAGTCTTAAAGAATTGTTTAATAAATAGTCTATAAGGCTTTAGAAGCCACATAGTAGGTTGGCTAGAGTCAGTCTCTAGATTCAAACCTATTTCCTGCAATTATTATGAAAACCTGGCTAGTCTCTTCTTTGATGAAAATTATATCATAACTATTTGTCCTGCTACAAGTTAGAGTTGGAAAAAAAAAGCCTCAAAAGGCATTTAAACCTTAAGACTAAAGTGGTTCAGGGACCTAGGGTCTTGGGATATTGATAAACAGCTCCCTGAGTACAAAGATTTCCTAGGAATGCCAGCTTCTCTCTAACTTTGGGCATCTCCATGACGGGGGAACTTCATTGAGCTGAAACTATTCTTGAAGAATATTCCTGTTGAATATCCTTTCCTTGCTGTGGTTAAGTAAAACTCTTTATGTTAACTGTTTAATCCCTAAGGGGATCTTGCATCATTCCAACATCAGACATAAACTACTAGGATTGACCTGAGTTAAGCCCAGCACAGAACATCTTCTCAGTACCTCAGGTAGATCTCTAAACTCTAAGTTGCAGAAAGAATATCAATTTGCATTGACAAAGATAAACAGAAGTAGAGGAAATTCATTACTAAGAGTTCCCTATACTAAAGAAATCATGATTTGGGATTTTTAGATAAATAGATAGGAAATGTGACCTTAGAAAATGAAACAGTGATCTCTAGGAGCCAGAACATTTTGCTAAGAACTACTCAAGTCAAATATGGGATTGTAAATGGAAGAAATGATTAGATCCATGATTTTAGATCCATGTTGTAAGGAAGTCTTGGATAATCAAGTCTTTTCTATCAATGCAAATTGGAAGAAATATAAAAAGGTAAACAGGAAAGGGAAATTATAAGGGACTTAATAAGATTAAACTGTTCATATTCTTACATGGGAAGATATTAAAACTCATAAGAACTTTCTCATTATTAGGACAGTTAGGAGTATATATAGACAGAGGACATGGAAGTGAGTTAATGATAGCTTTAAAAATAAAATTAAGGGATAAGGAAGAAAAATGTATTGAGAAAAAGGGAAAAGGAGAAGTAGAATAGGGAAAATTCTCTCACGTAATAGAAGCAAGAAAAAGCTTTTACAACAGAGGAGAAGATGGAGGTGATAGAAGGGAATACTTGAACCTTATTCTCATTGGAATTGGCTCAAAGAAGGAATAGTATACATAATTGGACATAGAAATCTATATTACCCTACAGGAAAGTAGGAGGGGAAGGGGATGAGAGAAAAGATAAAAACTGATAAAAGGAAGCATGAATTGGGGGAGGCAGTAGCTGACTACAAAACACTTTTGAGGGGGATAGGGTAAAAGGAGAGGAAGAATAGAATAAAAAAATAGAAAGAAGGGGGGAGGAGAAATAAGATGGAGGGAAATACAATTAGCAATTGTAACTATGAAAAAAATTTTGATGCAAGTTTCTGTGATGAAGGCTTCATTTCCCAAATATATGAAGATAACTGAGTCAAATTTATTAAAAAAAGAATTCCCAAATTGATTAGCGATCAAAAGATATGAATAATTTTAGATGAAGTAATCAAAGCTGTCTATAGACATGGAAAAATGCTCTAAGTCACTATTCATTGGAGAAATGCAAATTAAAGCAACCTTATTCCTATTAGATTGGCTAATAGAACTGAAAAGGGACAAATGTTAGAAGGGATGTGGGAAAACTAAGATACTAATGCATTGTGGGTAGAGTTATGAACTGACTCAATCATTATATGGAGCAATTTGGAATTCTGCCCAAAGGGTTATATATCTCCAACAAAAGATCTGCATAACTTCAACATATGAATTTATTTTTTCTTTTTTCTGAGGCAATTGGGGTTAAGTGACTTGCCCAAGGTCACACAGCTGGGAAATATTAAGTGACTGAGGTCAAATTTGAACTCAGGTCTTCCTGACTTCAGGGCTGGTGCTCTCTATCCACTGTGCCACCTAGCTGCCCCTAACATATGAATTTCAAAACTATGCTACTTCTATATGTTTCCTTCTGGGCTTTTTTCCCCTTTTTTGTATCTTTAAAAAAAAAGTTAATGACTCTCTTTTCTGTTTGCAATCCTATTCTTACTTGCCCTTCATCTTTACCCAATTGGGAAAAAAACAAAAAACAAATGTCTTGTAACTGATATTTTTATCCAAACAAAACATGTTGGCCTTATCAGAAAAATATATATCTCGTGACATACCTCGAGTTCATCACCATACCTCCACCTCCACCTTAAGCCTCCCTTATTGAGTTTCTGGCCATGGGACTATGCGTAGATGCCTTTGAACTTTTTAAAATACATTCTTCAAAGTCTAAGACAGCTTGTTTTTCTATAGTCATTCTTGTTCAAATGTTTAATGCTTGTAACTTAGAGAGTCTCCAAGGACTAGTGAAAATCATTTTTCAGAACCCCTGAACTAGAATTGCCATTTCATCAAATCTAGCTCTGTAATGAAAAGAAACTGTTTTCCTTTTATGTCTTTGCCCAAATCACAGTAAAACACTATGATATACTTCAGACCTGGCTCAGAAAGCAAGTACAGTTTTGTAGAAATAAACATTCTCAGGCTGACCCTGGGATCCCTTTTTGCCACCTTTCATCTAAAGAGTTCACCTGATACTATCTTATCAATAAATATCCACCAAATAACATTGATAGAGTTTTTATATGGGTGTGTGATTAACTACATACTATAACCTCAGATTCACCTTGCTTGATGGCAATTGTCCCTGAGTCTGGGCTAGAGCTGCTGTTCTGTATCCATTCCTTTCTCCATGACTGCACTGGAGTTGTTGTCATACTTTATGGGACAATGATCATGTCAGATTTCATAAAGTAGGTAAGACTGGACTCACTGGAAGAATTCCAAGGAAACTTAAAAGCTATTTTTCAAAAGAGATTACTTGGACCTACATTCCCACAATAATACTTCTGAATAAATTTCAGTGAAGGGCATTAGGTATACATTAAAAAATGAGAGCTGAGTCAATAATCCATAAGCATTTATTAAGCACTTACTATATACCAGTCACTGTGCTAAGTATTAGGGATACAAATAAAAAAAAAGAAAGAAAAGACAAGTGCTTGCCCTTAAGGAAGCAAGGCACAGCAGATGGTGGTGAATGAAGAGTTGGCTGGAAATCCTGAACCCTTTCTCTATAAAGGGACACAAAATAAAGCTCCTGCCACCTGCCCTGAGGGACTGACTAGAATAGTGTATTGTAGCTAAGGAAGAATTGTACAAGACTGTAAGATGTTAGACTGACTTTTAGAGGATATTAGTTTAAATCTTAAGTCTTCCATTTAACATTTATGTGGCTTTGGGCAAATCACTTGCATTTTCTAGACCTTAGTTTTTGCAAATATAAAATAAGGGATTGGACTAAATTATTCCTAAAATCCTTTCCAGATCTAAATATGTTCTTATGTTCTACAGCAAAAGCAGTAGAGTATTGACTTTTCATGTGTGTGAGGTATAAGGGGAATCTGCCAGCACCATGATCTACCACTGCTTTACTGGGTCTATTTTATCTTTTTGGTCTTGCAAGGCTTGTGTAGCCCTTCATGACTGGGTAGGACCCCACTCTCAAGACTAGTATAGAAAGAGAAAGGGGGTATAGAGTAAACTTGTTTCTTTCCAGTCACCATCACCATTGGAAACCAATAGTTTGAGTTTTGCAACTTTACCTGCTCCTCTTTCCCCCTTTCCCACACTGAGAAACATTTCTCTATATTAATGCAAAGGATTAGTTTTGTTTCTGAGATCATGGTACATAGAAGCCTAGATTCAGAAATGAAAGGAACCTTGAATGCCAACTAACCAAACTGTCTCATTTGACAAATGAGAAAATTAAAATCTAAAAGGATAGACAAATATGAAAGCCACCCTCAAATAATTTGGAGAAAAGAAAGTCATAGGAATAAATTCTCACATTTCCATTAGTCACCTGCACAAATTACTTAACTCTTTGAGTTTTAGACTCCTCATCTTTTAAATGGGAATAGAAATACCTGTCTAATTCTTTTTTTAAAATTTTTTTATAAAGCTTTTTATTTACAAAACATATGAGTGATTTTTCTACATTGACCTTTGCAAAAAACTTTTTTTTCCCAAGCTTTTCCCCTCCTTCCCCCTACCCCCCGCCCCTAGATGACAGGTAATCTAATACATGCTAAATAGGATAAATTATATGACAAATATAATACATATATACATATCTATACAGTTATCTTACTGCACAAGAAACATCAGATCTAGAAAGAGAAGAAGAAAAAACAACCTAAGAAGGAAGACAAAATGCATGGAAATATTCACAGAAAGCGTTAAAATGCTGGGTTGTGGTTCACACTCAGTTCCCACAGGCCTCTCTCTGGATGTATATGACTATCTTCATTGCTGAACAATAGGAAATGGTTTGAATCACATCATTGTTGAGGAGAACCATGTCCATCAAAATTGATCATCGTATAGTCTTGTTGCTGTGTATAATGATCTCCTGGTTCTGCTGATTTCACTCAGCATCAGTTCATGCAAGTCTCTCCAGGCCTCTCTGAAATCCTCCTGTTGGTCGTTTCTTACAGAACAATAATATTCCATAACATTCATATGCCATAATTTATTCAGCCATTCTCCAATTGATGGGCATCCCTTCAGTTTCCAGTTTCTAGCCACTACAAAAAGGGCTGCCACAAACATTTTTGCACATGTGGGTCCCTTTCCCTCCTTTAAAATCTCTTTGGGATATAGGCCCAGTAGAAACACTGCTGGGTCAAAGGGTATGCACTGTTTGATAACTTTTTGAGCATAGTTCCAAATTGCTCTCCAGAATGGTTGGATCCGTTCACAGTTCCACCAACAATGTATCAGTGTCCCAGTTTTCCCACATCCCCTCCAACAGTTATCATTATCATTTCCTGTTATTTTAGCCAATCTGACAGGTGTGTAGTGGTATTTCAGAGTTGTCTTAATTTGCATTTCTCTGATCAATAGTGACTTGGAGCACCTTTTCATGTGACCAGAAATAGTTTCAATTTCTTCATCTGAAAATTGTCTGTTCATATTTTTTGACCATTTATCCATTGGAGAATGGCTTGAATTCTTATATATTTGAGTCAATTCTCTATATATTTTAGAAATGAGGCCTTTATCAGAACCTTTGGATGTAAAAATATTTTCCCAGTTTACTGCTACCCTTCTAATCTTGTCTGCATTCATTTTGTTTGTACAAAAACTTTTTAACTTGATATAGTCAAACTTATCTATTTTGTGATTAATGATGACCTCTAGTACTTCTTTGGTCACAAATTCCTTCCCCCTCCACAGGTCTGAGAGGTAAACCATCCTACATTGTTCTAATTTGTTTATAATATCATTCTTTATGCCTAGATCTTGAATCCATTTTGACCTTCTCTTGGTATATGGTGTTAGGTGTGGGTCAATGCCTAATTTCTTCCATACTAGTTTCCAATTATCCCAGCAGTTTTTAATACCTGTCTAATTCAAGTAACATAATTCAATTCAATTTAATTCAACAAATATCAAGTGCATTGTGATCTCAAGACAAGAAGTATGAAAGGCACCCTCGAATAACTTTTTAAAAATTCAATTGTGGGAAAAAGAGAGATCATCACTTAGATGCAAAAGGCTCCAGGATACAAACTCTATTGTAGGAAATAGGGACCATGAGATTGATAAGAAAGATTTTTTCCAGGGAGGAAGCAGCATGAGAGCAGGTTGGGAAGAAGCTTACCCTGGGGTATGGCTACTACACAGAGGAATATGGCATTTGGCAACTCCCTATTACAATTATTTATTCTTATTAACAAGGAACCAAAATCAGGTATTTTTGCCTACTGAATGAGTATAAGTTCTGTCAGCATTCTCAAAATTTTAGTGGAAAGCCTCAGTTGACCTGTCCAAGTTGAAGCACCAATTCTAACAAAAGAATGAAATAAGATATATAAAAATTTTTGAAAATGCTAAATTGGCAATCAGCTCCATCAAATATGCATAGAAGTTTTGGTGCTTTCATTGTTAAGAGGTTTATTTTTACATTGTAAGCATCTTTGCCATGAAAAATAGGTTAGAGATAAAATAGGTAGGTGAACAAAAAAGAATTTATGAGGTATTAAAGAATAAAAACACTAAAAAGTTTTGAAAAGATTTCCTCTCCAAAATTTCACCAGACCATAATAAAAAACATATAAATTTTTATCAAGTCAATCAATTAATTAAATTAAATCAGTGAATTGCCTAATACCAGGCCCTGATCATAAGAAGACAAAAATAAAATGAAGAAAAAAAATCAGCTAGAAATGATAGAGAATGAGCAGCTTACAAGTGAAGAAAAGGTAGCTAGGTGAGCCTGGAGAAAATAACAGAGGGAGAGAAAGAGAGATAGAAATGGAAAGAAAGAGAAAGAGAAACAGAGAGACAGTCATACCGAGCCAGAGAGATACAAAGATATACACAGAGATAGAGAGACATACACAGAGAGAGGCAGAGACACAAACACACAGAAAAAGAGACAGAGAAAGAAACAAAATGCAGCCTAATGTCTCCTAGATTTTGGCTGAATAGGATGCAAAGGATTCAAAGAAGAGATGGATGAGATTATATTGCATAACAATCTAATAAAGAAATTAAGAGGTTTCAAGAACAAAATGTTGTTAACAAAGAATAATTTCAGGAGGCAGAAAATAATTCATTTAAAGAGACTTACATGGATGCACAAGGAATTCATTGATCAAATAAGATTTTTTAAAGGCACATACAGAGGATGGAAACAAGAGCAGGTAATTAAGGATGAATGAAAAAATGTGGAACAGACCTGAAAGAATAGTATCAGGAATAATTAGCTTAAGAAGGAGCTGATAAATGCAAAAATAGCAGAAAGGATTCCAACTGCTCCTCCAACAGAATCCCAGAATCTATTCCACAGTCCTTTTGGGACTCCAGAAATCATCTGGTACAAAACAACTCAAATCTTTTTGCAACATCCCCAAATAGTAATCAAGTGACTTTTAAGGCCACAAGTAAGGTGTACTGATTTGTTTTAAGCAGTTCCTCCTATAATTGGGTAGAAACTAATTGTGTGGAAACTTTTCCATACAAGAAATGAAAATCTATTTTTGTAACTTCTATACATTTCTTCTAGTTCTGACCTCTGGAATGAAGCAACCTCTGGAATGGGACAACCCTTAACTACTTGGAAGTGACTAATGTGTTCACAAAGTCTCCTTTAGGCTTGACATCTACAATTTTTTCAACTGATCTTCACATAGCATGATCTCAAAGCCTTCATCATCCTCAGGTGTTCTCTAGTTTATTAATATACTTAACTTTCTATACTCAGTTCATTCTGAGCTTTAGTGCACTCAGTGATTCTTACAGCACCATGATACCTATTTGTATTCATTCTGTTACCTGACTTTGCTTTCATCTTCTGTTAAAAAAAAAAGCAAAAGAACTGAATTCCCTGAATACCCTCATAAGTCTCAAGAAAACTCCTCTTTTTCTCCTCATTACAAATATTTCTTTTTGTCTTCACAATTTCTTTTTCTTCCTTCCTTCCTTCCTTCCTTCCT
>JAJPUD010002177.1:72086-86148 GCA_023553655.1 Myrmecobius fasciatus | reverse complement strand
TTTCTTTCTTTCTTTCTTTCTTTCTTTCTTTCTTTCTTTCCTCCTTATCTCACCTAGGCTAGAATGTCATCTTTGGACTTTTTCCAAATACTGGTCCATATAGAAACTTAAACACTATTCATTCCACCTTTTTCAAACCTAATTTGTTTCAAACTTGCTTTTCCTAAGGCAAATAGGTGGTTCTCCACTCCTAGGGACTCACCATATTGATGTTGGAATTAGTACAGGAATCCAATCAACTTTATCCCTGCTACAGCTTTGAACTGAAATCAAATGACTCACCAGTCCCCATCTTTCCAACAACAAATATTAATCATTTTGCACTACCATATCTAGCAGAATTTTAGTAATGAACATTTCCTATTATTCTTGGCCTAACTTCCTGGTATTATTTTAGTCCATGAGCTCCTACCTACATTTCCTCTGAATCATTTGAATTCTTCTCTGCCAAAATCTCTAGTTAATGTAAGATTATGCTTACCTTTTCTCTCTCTATTATGAACACTAAAATATATTAGTCACTGTCCAACCCCTCAAATTTCTATTATTTCTGCTTCATCAATCAATCCCTCTTTATTGGGAAGAATTATGTGGGACAATTAGTACCTCTCATAGATTACCACATTTTGAAAGGATGAAATTATATGTAGAGAAGTATTAGTGGTCATAGATTCTTTTCCCCACACAATTATTGGGGTTAGAAATCCTGTGTGACAGTATACCCATCATGTACTCCAGGTGAAGATGCTCAGTAGCAAGAAGGCTTAAAAAGGCCTGCAAAAGTCTTAAATGAGAATCTTGTGCAGGTGGCTGATATGTAGAGAGTGAAGATACTGGCAAGGATAGAAACTGAAATAGAAGAGGCAGCCATGTGGAGAGAAAGCAAGTGGCATAGACCTAGACATGCATTCTGAAATCCAGATTCCCATCTGGACCGTGGAATAGTCCAGGTTATTGGACCTGGACAACTCTGTGAAGTAACACTTGTAGCATACTTTTTTCTCACTTACAGATAAAGACACTTAAGTGAGTTCCTTTACCTTTTCTTCTAGGAAGGAGACTAGACTGTACTTTGACAATAGATGACATTTCTCTAATTATTACAGAAAGGCAAACATTTTTAATTTTATATGTCACTAAAATCTTCCTTGCTTGCCAACCTTTCTGAAAGCAACAACCCCAGGGTTCCATCTTTTATTCTGCTATGTCATACTTTCTCTTCATGATCTTTTTGGCTCCCAAAGGTTCAAGCTGTTATTTGTGTGCACCAGTCTTGGGACTACATCTATATGTAGTCTTTCTCTTGATCTCAAGTTCTGAAATGGCAACTACCTCCAAGCAGTATCCATGAGAATTTCAGGAAACTTTCAGATTTAAAAATATCAGTGTGATATAGTAGAAAGTATGCTGGATTTGACATCAGGGCCCCTAGGTTCAGATTCTGGCCATAGTACTTGTGTCTATATGAACTTGGACAAGTTGCTTTGCCTCTGGATCTCAGTTTTCTCATCTATAAAATGAGAGAATAGTGCTAAATAAGTGAGGCAGCCTGGTGGGACAGTGGATAGAGTGCTGAACTTGAAGATAGGAAGACAACTTCCTGAATTCAATTCTGGCCTCAGATACTTACTAATCATGTGACCCCAGTCAAATCATTTGACTCTATTTGCCTCATTTCTTCATCTGTTAAATGAGTTGAAGAAGGAAATGGAAAACCATTCCAGTGTCTTTGCCAAGAAAACCCCAAATGGGTTCATGAAGACTTGGACACAACAGAAAAACAACTAAACAAAAGGGCTAAAAACTTCTGGAGAATGTCTTCAGGCTGTATTCCTGATTTTCCTAGACTTCAACTATAACGCTTCACAGAAAACTTCTCCCTCTGGACTTTATACACTGAAAATACTTTCTTCCCTTTGGACCTTTTCCTTTCATTGGTTTTTTCCTTGTAGAATATTTTAAGTATGATATTAAAATCAGTTATATGTTCATGTTCAAACTTCACTTCTGATTTTCTGGGACTTTATTTCCTTTTTCTCCTCCATCTCTTTATTTTTCAGCTATCTCTAGTTGCTGTCTTCCCCAATAGAAAGCAATTTTAAGGAAGTTTTTTGGCCAATTATATTCAATGAATTTAACAATTTCAGAAATGGAAGAATGTTTATAAATATATAAATTGCCTAGATTAACAAAAAAGGAAATAGACTATGCAAATGGACTTACTTTAGAAAAGGAAATTGAACAGGCCATAAACAAACCAAATGGATGTACAAGACAATTCTATCAAACATTTAAATTTAAACTAATTCCAATATTCAATAAATTATGTGCAATGATAGGCAAAGAAGGAATCCTACTAAACTTCTTTTATGAAACAAATTTGATACTGACACCTAAATCAAGAAGAGTAAAAACAGAGAAAGAAAATTAAAGACCAATTGCATTAATTATTTGATGCTCACAACAATCCTGCAAGTTAGATGCTGTTATTTTATGTTTTATCATTGAGGAAACTCTGACACACAGAGGTTAAAGGACTTGTGTATGGTTGCACAAATAGCAAGTGTCTGGATCTGGATTTGAACTCAGGTATTTCTGACTCTGAGCCTAGTGCTCTATCTGCTGCGGGGCCTAATTGCCTTAAATATATTAATACATCAAGACAGGTGGAAGATTTAGAATACCTATATATGAACACAGCATTTAACAAAGCCTGTCATGCTACCTATTTGAAAGTTATGGGGAGAAATGATCAAGATAATAGCACATTAAGTAAATTCAGAATTATTTGAATGACAAGCCGAAGTCAAAAGTAACATGAAGGAGCATCTTTAGTACAACTCTAGTGTTTGTCTTTATTCCTACGCTTTACCTTTTAAAAACCAATATTGAAGTGACTTGGATGAAGGCAAAGAAGGCTTTCTTGACAAATATATAGGTGAAATGGAACTTAGAATATGGAATTTAGACTTTGGATGATAAAGTCATGATCCCAAAAAGTTTTAATAAACTAGGGTGATTTACCAAATCTAAGAAGACAAAATTTAATAGAGATAAATGTAAAATATATTATCTTTGAGTCTGACAAAGCAATTTGACAAATACAGGATAGAACAGGGATGGATAGATGATATTTTTGTGAAATATTGGCTCATTTTATGAGCTTAATATGTCAGCAATGCTGCATGACAAAGTTTTTGTTTTTGCTCTTATTATCCTAGGCTGCCTTGAGACACATAGTATGCACAAACAGGGTAGTGATAATTTTGTTGTATCCTGATATCTTTTGATCACATTTGGAGTATTGCTTTTAGTTCTGGTTGCCATATTTTAGATAGAACCTTGACAAGTTAAAGAATGGGCAGAAGGAACTTTTGAAAATGCCTGAAGGAACTGGGAATATTTACCCTGAAGAAGACATGTATGGTGTGAACAAAAAGTGTTTCCAAGTATTTACAAGTTCTTAAGTGTGAGATTTCTCACACTTTTTGATTCTATTAGCAGGACCAAAGTTTCAGAGAAATAGATTTCACTTCTATAGTAGGATAAACTTCTTTGCATTTAGAACTCTCTAGAAGTGGAATGAACTGCTCTAAGGGAAAGTAGCTCCTCCTCCTTGGAGATCCAAAAGCAAAAGTTGAATGACTATTTGTTGAGGATGCTGTGATTCTATCACCTCCACAGATTTCCAATGATGTTTATCCATCATTCTTGAAGAAGACAATGACATTAGCAAGGTGATGCCATGGCATGCAAGTGTATTAGATTTAAGTGATGGAGGGCTGTGCAAGGTCACCTGATTCACTTTCCTATCTGGGTCCAGTAGCAAGAAATTGTGAGAAGAGTGGTAATTATATATTGATAGTCTTTTTGCTCCCTAGTCCCACCTTTATGTCCATCCTAAATAAAGACCTCAAAGGAACAAAGCTTTGATCTTTTTTATCTTTTGGAGTCTCAGAGAAGATGGGTGTTTGGATTTTTATAATGTTTTTCCTTACAAAAGACCTCATTACATCTCAATTGTAATGCTATCCTTAATACAAGTTAATGCCTGAACATAAATAATATGTTTTTGAAATATTAGAATATACAATATTCTAAACAGTAAATATATTAGTGATATAATTCCAGGACTTAACCATCCATTCTCTCTCTCATTTCCTATGGGATCAAAATTGTGTGTTTATGAAACAGATGGTTAAGGTTAGGGGTGATATATGTGTGTCTGGGGGCCATGAAACAGTATGAAGTAAATTGTTCTCATGATCCTGGCCTCAGCACTTGTGTGCAAAACAAATAAACCAATCCAGCTATATGCCACACAGAGGCATTTTCCATTCTCTGTGCAAGATGAAATTCATTGAGAGGCATAGACTAAATTTACTTCTTGGAATTATTATGTATGTAGATGAAATTAACAAGTAACACATTTAACTAGCAATAAGAATAAGAAAAGGTTTTTATTTTGTAATGGCAGTGAATTTTGACCACCAAAATGTGGATGGATTTCTATTAGTTTAGTGAATAAGAATGAATCTTCTTTTAGGATCTTAGCAAAAGCACATGACACTCTCTTATATCTCTCCTGTTTCCATAAGTAGTTGATGGATACTTCCTCTCACGTTTATTTCAGTAATTCACATGACACAGTAGAATCTCAACAAACCAGAAATAGAAAATGGAAAGGTTGATCTTGTCAGAAGTTTTTAATATAATTATGAAGTTCCATGAAAAAAAATCCTTTCCTACCTTCACTTGCCAGATAATTAGGCTGTTATGAACTAGAGAACTACTCAAATAAGGAATAAGGAAAAGGGACTGGGAGACACAGAGGAGAAAGTTATTAGTGGAGATGTCTTTTTCTTCCTGATAAACAGAGGAGACATGCAGCCTGCCAGCAAAAGGAGGCAACTAGGTTTTTGTAGCCCTACTGCTACTCCCTGGGAATTTTGTGAGTGCATAAAAGCCCATGTTACAGTCTGAATCAGCATGGATAGCAATTAGTGGTTCTAATTGGCTTCAACTGATTCTATATGACTGTGCCCCCCTTGGATCTTTCAATATGCTCTGGATTCTTGTAAAATGTTAACACTGTAGAAAAATACTTTGCAGTAGCTCTCTATGGTGCTGAAATACTTATTCTTTCCCAGGATGAGGGCAGAGAAAATGGTAATGGGAGGACCACTGTCTTATGTAGCCTGGCATAAGAAACTGAGGCAGATAAGCAATAGTAGGCTCAGAACTACCTTTCCATACATTTTTAACCCACAGATTCCTTCCAGTCTTGTAACTCTTTAGGTCTCATGTTTAAATTTCCTCTTCTAAAGGAAATCGAAAGGAAAACAGCACCACTCTCCCATCAAAACTCCTTCTGAGCCTTTCTATTTTAATTAACACGTAATGATTGTGTGGCTATGGTCCATGGAATTCATTATTCTAATCCCATCAATAGCTCCTAAGTGCATTTTATTTTCTGTCAGGTACTTGCTTTGAATGTCTGCTAAGCATTAAAACCACCTCAGTTTGGATTTGGCATGGCAAAGATTGATATTTCTCTGGGGTATTTTAATGATTCATTGTAGAATACATTTTCACTGAATCTGCATAGTCATTGAACTCTCAAAACATGCCGAGTGGAACCTGTAGGTAAGTGTAGCAGAAAGAACATTGGCTAAACTTAGAGTCAGAACATATAAGTATGAATCCTCCTTCTGACACTACTTTCTTGGTCTTGGGAAAACCGCTTAAGTAACTCACTGAGCCTCAGTTTCTTCATCTTTAAAATGAGCAAATTGGACTTATATTATCTGAAAGGTCCCTCCAGCTCTATTTCCTTGATCTCTACAGGAGAAAGTGGAACAATAATGAATGTAAGCTGTCTGGTAAACATTTTGGGACACCAGTATTTTTTCCTTGTTTTTCTGTCTTGTTTCTAATCTATTCTTTCATTCTATTCAGCCTGGTGACTTCATGCTAATGAGCATGAAGAACAAGCATTTATTAAGTACCTACTATGTGCTAGTAACTTAAAATAATATGTGCTAGTACTTAAAAATACCATCTCATTTGATTCACACAAAATCCTGATTTCTGGATGCTATTATTGCTCCCCTTTTGCTTTTGAGTTTTCAGATGCAGAGATTAGGTGGCTCACCCTGGGTCACAAAGATGCCTAGGGTAAGATTTGAACCCAGATTTTCCAGACTGCAGTCCCAGCACGCTATCCACTGTGCTACATAGATGTCCTAGGTCATTGGGTAGTTAGAATATTTCTGCAAGCCACTGATTCTTAAAAGGCATTTTACTTCAGAATATTGATCTTGTAATGAAGAAAACTGAACATGACAGTTTTGATCCTGCATCTTACACATATGATCTATAGAATCTTGGACAAATCTTATAACCTCTTTGAGCATGAAGTCTTCATCTGTACTATGGAGAGGAAAATGACTCTAGTCCTGATTTCAAAATGTTGTTGTAGGACTCAAATGAGATAATATATTCAAATGAGATAATGTGCTATTAAATAGCATAAGTGCTATTTAAAGCTTATCATTATGAAGGTAAATAGTCTAGAAGCCTAGAAACATCTGTCTATCCTTAAAAATCAATGTCATCCCAGGAAGATGAAAGGGAAATTATGAGCATTTTAAAAGCCTCCATCAATGTAGATTTGATGATTTCTTCAGGAGTCACACCTGAGGCTTTAGCATTCATTTACTCAGTAGCACAGTGATCTATGCTGATAGCTGCTGAATTAACAGAGAACAACTTTTTTCATGGTTAGACTCAAGGACAATCCTTCCAATGTAGTTAGGTACTGTTTTTTCCCAAAATTGTCCTCCTTAATTCTAATACCTCCTTTCTTGTTGTTTTCCCCCTATTTATCTTGGATATGATTTACTTTTACATCATTGTTTGCACATTGTCTCCTCTTTAGATTATGAGTTCCTTGAGGACAGGTACTCTTTTGTGGGTTTTTGTGGATTCCCAATGCTTACCACATTGCCTGGCACCTAATAGGGATTTCATAATAAATGTTTATTGACTGACTGAGCACTCTAAAAGAAAATTTTTTCAAAGGAGAAAATATGTAGAAATACAAACATAAAAATGTATACACCCATATATTGCATATAGAGAGAGAGAAAGAGAAGAAAGAATATTTTGTTATATATGTGTGTACATATATGTGAATGTGTCTATATATACACATAAACATATATGCTCAGAGAATGTTATTCTCTCTATATATACACATGTATATATATACACATATATAGAGGATATTTATTCTATACCTATGTTATATATATACATTTATATTCAGAGAATATTTTATTATATATGTATATATATATTTATATAGATCATGTATGCTATACACACATATATGTATATGTATGTGTATAATGACAAGATAATTTTGAGGAAAAGGCACTCAATTGAGGTGACAAGAAAGTTCTCACTCAGGAGATGGCATTGGAGCTAAATTTTGAAAGGAATTAGCAATTCTAGAAATAGAAATAAGGAAAGAATGCATTTTAGAAATTAAGGGCATGCTATGCAAAGGCAAGGAGATGGGACATAGATTTGTTAAGCAGGGGAAACAGCAAGGCGCCTATAGAATGGCCTACAGCCCAGTGTACATCCAAGCAGCACCAGCAAGGGTTAAAAGCCATTCTGCTTATATCAAAGCCTCAGTGCACAATGGGGGGGGTACCTTTGGAGTTTCACTCTCAGTACAGAATCATTTCCCAGTATTTCCTTCATTCTTACATTTTCTCATTCTGCTTTGGAATTTGCTAGTAACTCTTTTAATTCTCCATTTCCTGCTTATCTATAATATGGATTATTCATATTAAGAGTCTGGAGTCAACAGGCTGAATTAAGGTCAATAAAAGGGGTGAGGTGTCTCCTTATAACTGAGCTCTTACCTGTCTACAAACCAGGTTGGAAGCAGTATGTTCATTATCAGTCATATCTTGCTCCTGGTCTCCAGACCTTTCTTTAAACACTGTACTCAGGCATTACTTAAATATATGCCAGATGGTAAATGTGATCAATTAGTACATGTTGATGTATTGAAGGGTGTAAATAAGCTAATGTACTTCATTGAATTTTAACAAGCATTTGTTACTTCTAGGTGCAAGGTTTCATGCTAGGTAGTGGGAGCATGAAGATAAAAATAAAAAATCATTTCTGCTCTCAAGAAGCTTATATTCTACTGAAGGTATACAATATTTGAACAGATAAATAAATACAAGGCAATTTGAAGAAGAAGAGTTATAATTGGGAGGTAGTGGTGTCAAATTCAAATAGAAACAGGACTGTTAATACATAGATAAGGATTTCTTCAGGCAGCACATTGACTTATTTTTAAAATTTAATATTATCTATGGTTTAGTGTATTTTTATTTATTTTCTTAAATATTTCCCCAATTCATTTTTAATCTTGTTAGGGAGTATACCTACATGCTTACGTTTGACTGTGCTGGTTTTGTAATGCTCCAGGAGAAACTGAGGCAGTACTACAGATTAGAGATTATTAATATTTTACTGATATTAATTGAGAGATAAGACTAGTCAACTGAATAGGACTATTGTCTCAAAGTATTCAGTGATCTATTGAGGAGTATCAAGGATTTGACACTCGGGGAAATAAAGGCAGGAGAGGCATGAGGACTGGAAGAGTTGGAGTTCCAGGAAAGGACTATAAATTAAGTTCTGACAGGTTGGGGTATGGAGGAAGAATCATAAATTCTGATAAGTTTGGGGAGAAGCTAGGAGCCACTGAGTCTGGGGCTATAAAGATAAGGGGGATGTCCAGGTATTGGAGATAAGCCACCTGGAGGTTTTATGACTCTTTGGAATGCCAGTGGTCATAACTCTGCAGCCCCAATTATCTCAGTCCTAATGTTCAGAAAAGGGGGGGTTGCTACTGAGGGAGAACAATTAAAGGAAACTGATACAAAACAATTGAGGGAAAGTGAGACAGGGGAACTGTGGCACAACAGTTTGGGGCATCAAGGAAGGCTTCCCAGATAAGGAAGGGGCACCCGGCCTGAATTTAGCCTTGAAGGAACATAAAAATTCTCTGGTAGAATGAGGAAGGAATACATTCCTGATATGTAAAACAGCTTGTGTAAAGACTTTCCCAATATAATCTTAATAAATACATGGGTTTGTGGGATGGAATGTTGAATCTGAGGAATAATTAATAGTACATTTAAACTTGAATTAGTGTGTATGAGGAAGAATGATAAAAATTAGGGCTGAAAACACATTTTTGAGGCAGATTGCAGAAGGCCTTATGGACTGGGCTAAGGAGTTTTCCTTTTTTCTAAGGGCTATGAGTAGTCACTGATGGTTATTTGCAAAGTAGGGTAACATGGTCATATCTTTGCCTTGAGATTATTTGAGTAACTATGAGTAAGATAAATTGAAGAGGTGAAAAACAAAAAGTAGGGGAGCTATTTAGGAGTCTATTGATTGTCTACAGAAGAAGGTCCTAAAGAGGACAGGTACCTGTATGAATGATGAAAAGAATGTGAGATACTGACAAATAGAATCAATAAGGTTTGGCAACTGATTGAATTGATGGATGGGTGGAAGGGTAAGTGAGATAGGTAGTAGGGTAGCTGAGAGAAGAGAATATCAAAGAAAACTCAAGTTTTTATTAAGAGCTTAAGTTCAAATCCAATTGTATGTGGTCCTGGGCAAGTCACTTAACCTGCTTGTCTTAGTTTCCTCAATTGAAAAATGAGAATCCTAAAAGCATTTACCTTACAGTGTTGTTGTAAAGATAAAATGAAATATTATTTGCAAAAACACTTAGCTCAGTTTTTGGTACATAGTAGGCATTTAAATAAATGCTTGTTCTCTTTGCCTTTTCTTCATGTTTATTAGTACCCATGACAATAGGACTAGGAGGTTAGGGGAAACAGATGTGGTGAGTTTACAAAGAACTATCCTCATCCCAGCGTTTACAGGTAATGTAAGTCTTCTTATACTTCTTTTTTAGATGAGGAAACTAAAGTAAATAATTTGTCTAAGAATGAACAGCTAATGAATAGCTAGTTCAGGTCTCCTGACACCAATTCCAATCTTCTTTACATGGCAAACTGCTGCCTTATCTCTGTGAGAACCTTGTGGCTATGTCCCCAGAAGCCAATTCTACCCTCCTTTCTGTCCTCTAGAGTCATGATGTTAAACTAACACTGGAAAGAGGGACACTAAATTATATATAAGGATCCCTGTGGGTCACATGTTGACATAGAAAACCACATATTGGAAATATGTCATCTATTGAATTGCTTGCTATTTTGAGGATGGGGTAGGGAAGCAAAGGAGAAGAGAAATTTGGAGCTCAAAATCTTACAAAGATGAATATTGAAAATTACTTTTACATATAATTGGAAAAAAATAAAATACTATTAAATAGGAAGAAAAGAAAACTTTTTCTATTATCTATTGTACTTTTGTTTGTCTTGTTAAATATTTCCTAATTATATTTTAATCTGGTTCATGCTATCTGGTCTTGTATTTGAACTTTCTATTAAAGAGTTTTAAACCTTTTGGTATGTGTCATCAACCCATTCTTCAGTGACTTTAAGCCCATGATGTCACAGGCTTGATAGTTTTCAATATCACTGAATGATATTTTTCAAATAATTAAAGGAAAAGAAAAATTTTTGTTAGAAGTGAGTGAAAATGTAACTTTTTCCCCATCTAAATTCACAGACCTTCTAAAATCTATTCAGGAACATTAGGACAAGAACCCCTGTTCTATAATCCAAGAGAGTAGTTAATGCATTTTCAACTCTACAGATATTAATTTTTTAAATTTTTTTCCTGAGGCAATTGAGATTAAGTGACTTGCCCAGGGTCACACAGCTAGGGAATGTTAAATGTCTGAGACCAGATTTGAACTCAGGTCCTCCCGACTTCAGGGCTAGTACTCTATCCACTGCGCCACCTAGTTGCCCCGATATTAATTTTTTTTAAGGAAATAAAAGCTTGTTTCATTTTCCATTGAAATCATTCAAATATAATTTTCTTTTAAATGTCCATGATTATCAATGATACTTTAGTGGTCAGAGTTCTGAAAGATCATACTGTGATAAATTCCTCTAGTGAGAGGTGAATGGGAATGGGGCAGGTCCTTCACAAAGGCCAGCAGGGCCAGGTTTCAGTCTGAGCGGCCAGGGCACAATGTAAATCCATTATCTGTAATACTTAGAGTGGGCTAAGCAAGATTTAGTTTCTTTTTCCTCATATAAATTATTTCTGCCCCTATCTTATTGATCGTTTTAATAGCAGGCAGTAGCAATTTATTGGCAATTTATCAGATATTCTGCATTCCTGCTAAACATTTTCCATTATAGTCTATTCTTTCTTCTCCCCTTTTCTCCACCATTTGAATCTGTGGAAGTAGTAGGATCCCAATTGAGTGAAAATATTACTATTTTCTTTACTTTTTTGTTGAATTTCAGGAAAAAGGATAATCAGGAGTGAACAAATGATAAAACTTGAGGGAGACAATGTGAAAAACAAGCAGACTTCCCCAAAATGTTTCTCAAATAGAACTCATTTAAAAAATCATTTTCCAATAATCCTTTCCCCACCAGAATTTTTCCTTATAATCAAAAGTAAAACAAAGCAACATATTGATTCAACCTAACAATATATGTCTCGTTCCACTCCTATAGCCCGACAAGTCTCTGCTGATGGGCAGGAGTCCTACTCTACCTCCAGCCTGCCGAGACTAAGAGATGCATATGTCGGAGTTCTGTTTTCTTTCAATGTTATTTTCCTTTATCTTATTGTATGAATATGTAAGATATTTTCCTACAAGATAATCTCCTATTCATTCTCCACAGGAGGAAGATAGAGACATCTGAAAGGGTCAGAAGACATTTTGAGTTTCACACTCTCTGAGTTATTATAGATTTCTGCCTCACTTTTATGACAAGGCCTGCTATACGTCTGGCTTTGGTCCCAAGGGGATGACAACATTTTTCCATCTCAGTTTCACCATCTATTAAAAAATTTAAAGAAAAATGACGAATTATTGTTTTTTAAATTTTCATCAGCTATGGATGATTTCATCTAACCTCTCATTTTAAAGCTAGGTCAAGCAACTTTCAAGTGATAGAGTTGGAATTTGAATCCAGATTTCCTTGCCAGAGCAATTTTCTATTCCCTGAATTATTTTTAATGAATTAGAATTAACTTGGTAAAGAAGCAGATGGTAGATAAATTATGGGATTGAAGTCAGGAAGACAAGTTCAAATTCTGACTCAGACACTTACTAGCCATGTGAATTTCAGCAAAATACATGTCACTTAATTTCTTTTTGGCTCACTTTTCTCATTTGTAAAAGGGGATAGTAATACTCCACAGTGTTATTTTGAGGCTCAAATGTGATATTAAATTTTTCTTCAAATCTTAAAGACCTATATACACATCAGCTATCATTATAGAGTAAAGGAATGATTAGACTGCTGAGTAGCATAATAAATAGAACATTGGACTTAAAGTCAGTGTTCTATTTCTGCCCCTTGAACTAGCTCTGAAATTGTGTCCATGTCATATGACCTCTATGAATTTAAGTTTATTATTTATTTTATTATTTAAAAATAATAATGGTAGCTGCTTCCTTGCCCCTTCCCCTAGTTGTTTTGAGGATCAAATGGAATAAGATCTAAAAATTAATTTTGTAAATCTGAAAGGATTATATAAATATGAACTCTTATTATTAAGAAACATTTATCCTCTAAAATATAAGGTAAAGTGCCTACTTAGGATTGTATGCAGGAATTTGGTACTAATGGTACCCAATTAAATAGTTGTAGGCAGCTCAGTGATTCAATGCATAGAGTGCTAGGCCTAGGGTCAAGAAAACTTGACTTCAAAGTCTAGTGCCAGACATTTATTACCTTTTTTCTGTCTAAATTTCCTTTACTGTAAAATGGAGATATCAGTACTACCCTCCTAGAGCTGCTGTGAGGATAAAATGAAATAATCTATACAAAGTGCTTTGCAAATCTTATTTTGGTAGTATTATTATTGGCAAATGGGCCAGGTAGGTGGTACAGTAGTGTGTGCTGGGTTGAGAGTCAGAAATATTTGAGTTCAAATGTGGCCTCAGATACTTACTAGCTGTGACTTGGCAAGTCACTTAATCTTGTTTGCCTTAGTTTCCTCCAGTATTTTTGCCAAGAAAACCCTAAATGGGGTCACAATGAATCAGACAGGATTAAAAAATGACTGAACAACAACAATGGCAGGAGTGAAGAAAGGATTTCAGGCAGGGGAAAACAATCTAAAAATCTAAAAAATCTAAATCTAAAAAAACCAATAATCTAAAATGCTCTAGTATAGATCCAGCCCTGTGATTATCCTTCTTATTCTTCTTCCTTTAATATACTATGTTCATATTATATTATGAACATACACACACACACACATATATATATATATGTATGTCTGAACATAACATATTATATCCATCATTCCATGCTGAATCTGCCAAGTTGTTGGAATAAAAAATAAAACCTTGACTGAGTAATCTAAGAAAAAATTATGTTTATGTCTAGAATTTAAAATGATAACTGCTCTAGCCAGGAAGGCCTTGGAGACTCTGTTTCAGGTCTAATATAATTTTAATAACCAAAACAAAGAGCACAATAGTGTATAGATAAGGTCAGGTGAATAAGGAATTCCATGAACTGGAGTTGTCAAAGTAGTGGCTTGTTAGTGAATTATACATTGTTCCTGCCATCAGGTAATAGTGACTAGTAGTTAATCTGGAATGAATTTTTACAAGTTTACTAACATGAGTGTAGCACAAGATGGCCCATTGAGGGCTACCTTCAAAGTTGGAAGTCTTTCAATACAAACTAGTTGTGTACTCTAATTTCTCAGTGCTTTGAGCAAGAATCTATTACCATAAGTTACAGAGAAGGTACCAGTCTGCTTTGGTAGAGAGTATTTCTTCATCTGGTCTCAGTTTCCTTTCTTTCTTTTTTTCTTTCTTTTTTTCTTTCTTTCTTTCTTT
>JAJPUD010002177.1:22007-59493 GCA_023553655.1 Myrmecobius fasciatus | reverse complement strand
GCATCATATGTAATGGTGATAAACTGGAACCATTCCCAATAAGATCAGGGGTGAAACAAGGTTGCCCACTATCACCATTACTATTCAATATTGTATTAGAAATGCTAGCCTTGGCAATAAGACAAGAAAAAGAGATTAAAGGAATTAGAGTAGGTCATGAGGAAACCAAATTATCACTCTTTGCAGATGATATGATGGTCTACTTAGAGAACCCTAGAGAATCAACTAAAAAAACTATTAGAATTAATCCACAACTTTAGCAAAGTTGCAGGATACAAAATAAATCCACATAAATCATCAGCATTTTTATACATCACCAACAAAATGCAACAACAAGGGATACAAAGAGAAATTCCATTCAAAATAACTATCAATAGCATAAAATATTTGGGAATATATCTGCCAAGGGAAAGTCAGGATCTATATAAGCAAAAATACAAAACAATCTCCACACAAATAAAGTCAGATCTAAACAATTAGAAAAACATCAAGTGCTCTTGGATAGGTCGAACGAATATAATAAAGATGGCAATACTACCTAAACTAATCTATCTATTTAGTGCTATACCAATCAAACTCCCAAGAGATTATTTAACTGACCTAGAAAAAATAACAACAAAATTCATCTGGAAAAACAAAAGGTCAAGAATTTCAAAGGAATTAATGAAAAAAATGCAAATGAGAGTGGCCTAGCTGTACCAGATCTAAAACTATATTATAAAGCAGTGGTCTCCAAAACCATTTGGTACTGGATAAGAAATAGAGTAGTGAATCAGTGGAATAGGTTAGGTTCACAGGACAAAATACTCAATGATAATAGTAATCTAGTGTTTGATAAACCCAAAGACCCCAGTTTTGGGGATAAAAACTCACTATTTGACAAAACTGCTGGGATAATTGGAAACTAGTATGGAAGAAATTAGGCATTGACCCACACCTAACACCATATACCAAGATAAGGTCAAAATGGATTCATGATCTAGGCATAAAGAATGATATTATAAACAAATTAGAACAATGTAGGATGGTTTACCTCTCAGACCTGTGGAGGGGGAAGGAATTTGTCATCAAAGAAGAACTAGAGGTCATCATTAATCACAAAATAGATAAGTTTGACTATATCAAGTTAAAAAGTTTTTGTACAAACAAAATGAATGCAGACAAGATTAGAAGGGTAGCAGTAAACTGGGAAAATATTTTTACATCCAAAGGTTCTGATAAAGGCCTCATTTCTAAAATATATCGAGAATTGACTCAAATATATAAGAATTCAAACCATTCTCCAATGGATAAATGGTCAAAAGATATGAACAGACAATTTTCAGATGAAGAAATTGAAACTATTTCTGGTCACATGAAAAGGTGCTCCAAGTCACTATTGATCAGAGAAATGCAAATTAAGACAACTCTGAGATACCACTACACACCTGTCAGATTGGCTAAAATGACAGGAAATGATAATGATAACTGTTGGAGGGGATGTGGGAAAACTTGGACACTGATATATTGTTGGTGGAACTGTGAATGGATCCAACCATTTTGGAGAGCAATTTGGAACTATGCTCAAAAAGTTATCAAACTATGCATACCATTTGACCCAGCAGTGTTTCTACTGGGTCTATATCCCAAAGAGATTTTAAAGGAGGGAAAGGGACCCACATGTGCAAAAATGTTTGTGGCAGCCCTTTTTGTAGTGGCAAGAACCTGGAAATTGAAAGGATGCCCATCAATTGGAGAATGGCTGAATAAATTATGGTATATGAATGTTATGGAATATTATTGCTCTGTAAGAAATGACCAACAGGAGGATTTCAGAGAGGCCTGGAGAGACTTGCATGAACTGATGCTGAGTGAAATCAGCAGAACCAGGAGAACATTATACACAGCAACAAGACTATATGATGATCAATTCTGATGGACATGGTTCTCTTCAACAACGATGTGATCCAAACCAGTTCCTATTGTTCAGCGATGAAGATAGTCATATACATCTAGAGAGAGGCCTGTGGGAACTGAGTGTGAACCACAACACAGCATTTTAACGCTTTCTCTGAATATTTCCATGCATTTGTTTTCCTTCTTAGGTTGTTTTTTCTTCTTCTCTTTCTAGATCTGATGTTTCTTGTGCAGTAAGATAACTGTATAGATATGTATACATATATTGTATTTGTCATATAATTTATCCTATTTAGCATGTATTAGATTACTTGTCATCTAGGGGTATGGGGTGGGGGGAAGGAGGGGAAAAGCTTGGGAAAAAAAAGTTTTTGCAAAGGTCAATGTAGAAAAATCACGCATATGTTTTGTAAATAAAAAGCTTTATTAAAAAAAAAAAAGAAATGATGAGCAAGTTGATTTCAGAAAAACCTGGAAAGACTTACATGAACTGATGCTAAGTGAAGTGAGGAGAAGCAAGATTATGTGATGAGTAATTCTGATGGATTCAACAATGCAGTGATTCAAGACAATTCCATCCCAAGATGCATTTAGAAAGAACTATGGAGACTGAATGTGGATTGAAACATAATATTTTCACCTTTTTTGTTTGTTTGCTAGTTCTTGTGGCTTGATTTTTCTTGCACAATGTGAAAAATATGGAAATATGTTTGAAAGGATTTCATGTGTGACTTATATCAGGTTATTTGCTACCTTGAGGAGAGAAGGAAAAAAATATGAACACAAAAAATTTTTGTCTCCCAGAGAGAATCTTGAGCAGAACACATACAACATGAGTTGCTACCTATCATGTCTGCTTTACAATTAACAAAAGCATATTTCATTTGGTTTTAGATTTCCAGTCAGTCAGTGATTGAATAACTTGGTCCAAATATTTTATTCACAGAGGTTCTTTGCTTTCCATTGATGTGCCTTATCATGGCTGATTTTGGTTAGTTTTCAGATTAGAAACCCTACTTAGTGTTGGAATTGCTTCTGCTGTATAATTTCACTAATATCGGTAGGGAAAGAATGAAGAATGATTCTCTGCAGAAATTCCTCATCACGTGGGGCTCTTCTGTTTCCCTGACTGGCTTGGACAAATGAGAAGAGGAGGTGTTAGAAACCTTCTAGCTGAAATGCAGAATTCCATATTGTAGCAAGAACTCTGGATGGATACCTGTGAGGGAGCCATTTGTTTCTTGAGTCCCCAGTGCCTCTTGGCGACTTGTGTTCAATAGTTGTTTATTTGAGGAAGATCTCTCTCTTTAAGAGCCCAGTTCACTGACTGCAAACTTTCAGAATTGATAAGGAACGCCTGAGCTGAGTCAGGGGAAAATTCCCAGCTGAATGAAGCTTTTCCATTCTCTAGGTTCACTTGAAGCCCAGGAAACAAAACCCACAGTGACAGCAAAATCACATCTGTCACAAGAGCCCACATCAGCAGCAAATATCAAGCAAGTGTGTTTTGAATGCAATGTTTTTTAGTCAAATTAAATTGAGCTGCCTTGCAAGTTAGCTCTGATAATTTAGTCAAGAAACAAGAGACCAGGGAACCAGAAGTAGAGTGGAAAGAATATAAGGAAAACTGGCATTTCAAGGGAATATGAAGGAAACAGATACTAGAGTATTGGCAGGGAAACCAGAACCAAAGGACTAGGCCCCAGAAAAGTCCAAAGGGTTAGAATTAGAATATGTAACTACATAGCTCAGACAAACCCTCCAATATAAATTTTCTGATTTTGCAGATATTGATGTTTTTTCCCTTCCTAAATAACTTTATATACTTTTCTGTGTACATGCAATGTCTTTACTATTCTAGAATGTGAGTTACCTGTTATTTTTGCTTTACTTCCCCATTTACTTAGCATATATTTTTACTTTATTTACCTTTACATCACTAAAATGTCAGCTCTTTGAGGACATGTTTTTTTGCTGTCTTTCTATTCCCATATTTAGTGTAGTCCCTGGTATAAAGAGAGCATGCAATAAAATTCAGAATTCAATCAAATTTCTCAGAAGTAAGTGATTTAAACAATTCAATATCAATTTTAAAAAACCCAGTATCTTCTATGAATTAGGCACTGGCAAAGATACAGAGACAAAGATGATGTAAATGCTGTTTTTAAGAAGCATACCAGACATTGAATGAAATACAGGATTTCCAAACATTTTTGATGAAAAGACCAGAGCTGAATAGAAAATTTGACTTTTAAACACAAGACTCTAGAGAAGCATAAAAAGGTAAACAGGAAAGGGAAATCAAAAGAGACTTAATAAGGTTAAACTGCCTACATTCCTATATGAGAAGATGATACTTAAGTGTAACTCATAAGAATTTTCTTATGAGTTAGACATTTGGAAGGAGAATATATGTGCACAAAGGGCACAGATGTGAGTTGAATTGATTGGATGATATCTACAAATTAGTGGGTGAGAGAGGAATGTACTGGGTGAAAGGAAAAGGGGGAAATAGAGCAGGGTAAATTATCTTATATTAAAGAGGAAAGAAAACTTTTATTGTGGAAAGAAAGGTGGGGGGATGACCTGAAATACTTGAATCTTACTCTCATCAGAAATGGCTGAAAGAGAGAATAATATGCACACTCAATTAGGTATAGAAATCTATGTTACAAGGGGATAAGAGAAGGTGGGTTACTCATAGAAAAGAAGATTGGGGGAAACAGTAATCAGAAACAAAGTACCTTTGAGAAGGGAAAGAGTGAAACGGAAAGAGAGAATAGAATAAATAGGAGGAAAATGGAGGGAATAAATACAATTAGCAATCATAACTGTGAAAAAAATTATAGCAAGTTTTTTTGTTTAGAAATGTCTCATCTCTCAAATATATAGAGATGAGTCATTTATAAAAATAAGAGGTACTCCCCATTGATACAGTTTTCAGAAGAAGAAATCAAAGCTCTCTTTAGTAATATGAAAAAATCACTATTGATTGGAGAAATGCAAATTAAACTAATTCTTAGGTAGTACATATCTATTAGATTGGCAATAGGACAGAAAAGAAAAACAATAAATTTGGAGGCAATATGAGAAAGTTGATAAACTAGTGGATTGTGAGTGGAGTTGTAAACTGAACCATTCTGCAGAACAATTTGGAACTATGCACAGAGGCTATAAAGCCATGTATACTTCTTGACCTAGAATACACTACTAGATCTATACTCCAACATAAATATAAATCCCCAAAGAAAAAGAACCCCTATGGACAAAAATATTTATAGCACTCTTTTATAATGGCAAAGAATTGGAAATGGAGGGGATACCATCAATTATGGTACATGATTGTGATAGAATACTGTTGTGCTATAAGAAATGATGAGCTAGATGCTCTCAGAATAACCTAGAAAAACTTACGTAAACTGATGCAAAGTTAAGTGAGCAGAACCAGGAAAACTATATGTACACAGTAATAGCAAGATTATAAGATGATCAATTGAGAATGGCTTAGCTATTCTTAGAAATACAATGATCCAAGACAACTTTGAAGGACTTGTGAAAAATGCTATCCATCGCCAAAGAAAGAACTGGTAAGGTATGAATACAGATTGAAACATATTTTTTTTTACTTTATTTTTCTTGTATTTTTATTTTGGTCTATTTTTTACAACATAATATTATAGAAATATGGTTTGCATGACTACATATGTATAACTTATATCTTCTTACTTGCCCTCTCTATGAGGAGGGTAGGGAGGAAAGGAGATATTTGAGAACAGAAAAGGAGATATTTGGAACTTATTTTTTAAAAAGAATGTTGAAAATTGTTTTTATATGTAATTGGGGAAAATGAAATACCAAATATTTCTTTTAAAGCATACTATTGTTTAGGAAAATAGGACAGAGACTGTTGCAGATGGGGAAAATCAGTATATTGATTCATCATTAATTCTTTCAATCTTAATTCAAAGCAGTTTTGTGAACTTGTCTTCATGATAATGTAACACATCACTCTTCCTCCTCAAGTCCTCCCCCATTACAAATTTAACAGAAGGCTCTGCAGTCTTTATTACTTCCAGGATAATGTGGTTCATTTTAACCATGACCCACTGGCAATATCTTATGTTTTTAAACTATTTGCTTATAACAATTACTTAGATATCAAATTACAATCAAAAGCAAAAGTATTTCATTTGTAAAAGCACACTAATTCTTTCCTCTCATATTTTTAAGCCTCTATCTCTATCTCCAATAGGCAAAACCTATTGACAATATCTATACCTTCTCTACTCATATTTCCACCACCCTCATTCATAATCTTCATAGCCTTTCATTGAGACTATTGTTTCAGTCTCCTAACTAGTCTTCCTCCTCTTCTATCCTCTTTCTCTCTTAATTAATCCTTCACACAATGGCCCATGTAAAACTAACCACCTCATTTCTTTACTAGATGGTGCCAGTTGATAGAAGTGTAGGACCTGTAGTCATAAGGTCCTGTGTTCAAATCCAGTCATAGCATCCAGGTGATTCTAGACAAGCTACTTCCAAAACTATCTGACTCAGTTTTTTCATTAGTAAACATTATTAAATTTGTAAATATTATTAAAAAATAAAATGAATATTTGTAAGTACTTTTAAAACCTTAAAGTAACATATATATATATATATATATGTGTGTGTGTGTGTGTGTGTGTGATATATATATATATATATGTTACTTTAAGGTTTTAAAATATATTTACAGAGACACTAAATAAATATATATATACACATATATATACAGAAATAGTGTATGAACATACATACATATACACACATTTGTATGTATGTATAGATGTATAAGCTATTATTATTATCTAAAAATTCTCCTGGGCTTTTTATTGCTTTTAGAATAAAGTATAAATTTCTGATCTTGTTATTTATTGCTTCCCATAATTTGGATGCAGCTGGATCTTTCTAGCCAACTTTATTTTCCAGATAACCTGCCCTTTCCCTTTCTCATTCATTTGCTACTCTCTCTCATCTCTGGGCTTATCTCTCATTCTTTCATCTGCCTTGAATGGACTTAATCTAATTTTCTTAAAGTACCTCTTCCTTCAAGGCCCAACTCATTTGACCCATCCTCTATTACTCTTTCCTTGAGACTCCCAATTATAATTAATATTTCCTTCCTGATATTTTGCATTTTATCTGGAATTCTCTTTTGCAATTATCAAGGTCTCCTTTGTATCATAACATGATTTACATGTAACTTGCATTTTCATCCTGTAAATTCTTTAAGAGTTTATACCCTATTACCTAGCACTGTCTTTAATATTTTTTTAAGTCTATTCATAAATTTTTTTACCCAAAAGTCAGGGATGGGCCAGCAGGGGGCCACCTGGGAATGCAATCAATCATGAACTCAATAGCTGTTCATTATATTTTGGTTTTTATATTTTGTCTATAGAAATAAAACAAGCAAACAAACAACTCAATCCAAGTGATTGGGAACCTAGATATAACGAAGGATAAATCAAAATCTTGCTGTGGATACCTAAGAGCCCTCAATATATGCTGAAGGGCAGAACTTCATGGTAAGATGTCCAAAGGAAGGAGAACTTTGATGAAACACAGAATCTAGACAATGAAAATATATACATACATATGTATGTGTGCATGTGTATGTTTATACATTTATATATACATATAAACACATACATATATAATTATTTTTTCCCCATTAAAACTTTTTCATCTCCAGGTCCGTGGAAAAAGAGAAATACTGGCAGGGTTTAAACTTTGATCTATTATTCACAGTGGGAAGATGTTTAGACATAATAAGAATATCTGAGTTCACAAGTCAGGTCAGCTTTTGCTAGCTGTTACACTTAGAGCACAGGCCCTAGAATCAGAAAAATCTGAGTTCAAATCCCACCTTAGACACTTGGTTATCTGTGTGACCCTGGGCAAGTGACTTCATTGCTGCCTGCTTTAGTTTCTTCAACTGTAAAATGAAAATAATGAAAGCACCTAATTCCATGATTGTTGTAAGAAAAAACTGAGATATTTGTAAAGCACTTCACAGATTTTAAAGTACTATATAAATACTGATATTATTGTATATAAATTACTTCTAAGCCAGTTTTCTTACCTATGAAATGGAAATGATTATATTTATGTCAATTCTTCATAATGTTGCTGAGAAAAAAATACTAATGGGAATGGGAGCTATTATTATTCCATACAAAGTATAGTAACTATTCAAATGCTCTTGGAATAATTATAATTACATAATTATATATGGGCATTGTTGACTACACCAAAAGGCAAGTAGGTAGATACATTCATTGGTCCTGGAGCCAAGAGGATCTGAATCCAAATATAGCTTCAAACACTTGTTAGTTGTGTGACGGTAGGCAAGTTACTTAAACCCTTATTTGCTTCAGTTTCTCATCTGTGAAATGGGATCATATTGGAGAAAGAAATAACAAGCTACGTCAGTATCTTTGCCAAGAACATAATTGAATTACAATAATGAGACTTGGAGATAATTCAATAGTTCAACTCCTACCCAAAGACTGAATTCTATCTTAAGTATTCCATAAAAATGATCAACTAGCCCCTCCATGAAGACTTTCAGTGATGGAATACTTACTAAGTGCCTGCTCAGCTAGTACACTTAATTTTGGACAAGTTCTAATTGTTAGTACCATGCCTGGATTACCCTCTCTCACATATAGGCCCTTAGGAAATCTTCTTGAGAAATCTTAAAGCCACATTTAAAATTAGATTTTCCATCAGATAGGTCTCTTACTGAGAAACCAGCTCTTCCATTTCCTGCTCCCCACCCAAAAAAAATTCTGGGGATTCTGACTCAAAAGTACCCCAGAAATGTTGGAGGTAGTCACTAAAGAGGCCACTTCACTACTAATATTCTCTTTTATTTTCATAGTCTTTAACTGAACAAGAACAAAAACTAGGGAAAGAAAGCAAAAGCATTACCTCTAGCCTCCAGTTCTAAATCCCTGCCTTTATTAAATCTACCTGTCAGCAACAATAACAACAGAATATAACAGGAACAACAACACATGACTTTATAAAATAATGTTAGATGACATGTATTCATGCTGTTCATAGTCCAATTATGTAGCTTACTGGGATAGTCCAGGGTTTAGACACTGAGCAAAGGAAAAGAGAGGCCTATTAGGAAGAGAAGCTATTCACTTGATAAATAATTTGTCTGACCTAGTTTGCAAGAAAATATTTTGTGTCTTTAATATTTCTTTTATTCTTATTTAACCTTTTCTTCTTTACCATATAACTTTTATTGGAAGAAAATCCACTTTAAAATGAATTGTTGACCGCCTCAAGGGAAGAAAAAAACAATTTATCCCTTAGAAAGAAAACCAAGATTTTTCAATTTCAGGCAATAGTGTTGATTGATGAGTCCTCAGTAACTGAGTGTGGTAGGCAGAGAGGGACTGGTACATTGATGGAATTGTTCCCTGGGACGTGCAGAGAAGGGTACTGATAGAGATCAGTTTAGTCTTTTGGTCTCATCCTCTGTGGAAGTACCCCTCTCTGAGTGACCCCACCTTTCTGTGTCTAGTCAAGAAATCCAAGTTATGTCAAACCTCTGAGGTGAAATTTCCTCTATAAATCTGTCCATGCTTATTGCCATCTTCACTGAATCCCTTTTGGGTTATATCCCACCACAGCACTCTGACTGTTTCACAGTTCCCCTTTCTCTTCACCATCTACTCCCATCCCCTTGCCTCTCTGTTCTCATCCTCCATTATGCCTTATAGTGTCTTTTTCCTTATAGCTATCTAACTCTTTCAGGGTGCTAAACTACTGTATGGATTTAGTCTACCAGTAATGGGCATGCTTAAAACTCAAGGGGTGTTTCCCTTCTCCTGGTTAATTGTTAAGTTCCACTGAGGAAATTGTCTTTTCCATCATTAATTGTTGAACCCCATTCCTTTCTACCTATATACTCTTCCAATTTTACTTCACATTTACTACTCCTGGTATCTATTCATTTTGTCTGTAACCTCTTCTAAATAAAACTATCTTTTGCCAAAGAGAATGGCCATGGTGAATTCTTCACATGACCTAACCCCAACATTTGGTGCCTATATCAGTCTCTATATTTGGTGCTCTCCTATATCACATCATTTGGTCTCCTTCAACCACATCAGTGTGACAAAGTCTGAAGATTTAGATTCAAATACTAGAGCTCTGCTTTTTGTGGTTAAACACCTTGATGAGGTCATCTACAAGAGAAGCTTCAACTTTTTCTACTCTCTGCTTAAACTTCTGTAATCCATTTTTTGACCTTATCATTCCACCAAAACTGTTCCTGCCAAATCCAATGACCATTTTGTCAAACCTCATTCTTTTTAATCTCTCTGCAGCCTTTGACACTGTAGTCACCCTTTCCTTGTTGATACTCTTTTTTCTAGATTTTTTAGGACAGCACTCTCTACTGATTCTCCTTTTACTTATCCATCTAACTCCCTTTCAAAACTGGGTTTTATATTACTTCAGTTGGTAATCTCATCAGCAACCCTGGACTTAATTCCATCTCTATGCTGATGATTCTCAAATCTACCTATATTTCCATTAGTTCTATCCTGATCTTCAGTCTCCCATCTCCAATTGTTTTTAGATATCTCAAATTGGATGGCCAATAGACAACAAACAAAACATGTCCAAAATGGAACTCATTATCTTTCCCCCATGCCATCCCACTCCTTCTGAAACTTTCCTATTACTCTCCAGGGTATCACTGTTCTCCCAGTCAAGCAGTCTTACAACTTAGATATTACCTTTACCTCATGTCTAATGCCACATGTACTTGGCAATCTGTTGCCAAGGTTTGTCAATTTCACCTCTTTCAAATATGTACCTTTTCTCCTCTTCTCTGCAATTGCCAAGGGTGTAAACCTTTAGCACCTCACATGGACTATTTTTATTGCCTGGTGTTGGGGTTTACCTATCCTTTGCCCAATCCTTCCATTAAGCCACCAAAGTGATTTTCTTTAAATGTAGATACATTCGTGTCACACACAACCCCACTCAATAAACTCTAGTGGCTTCACATTACCTCCAGTAGCAAATAAAAAATGGCATTTAGGCATTTAACTTAGTCCCACCTTTCTAGTCTTCTTACGACCTTATTCTCCAATTCATACTCTCCCATCCAGCAACATTGGTCTTCTGGTTGTTCCTCACACAAAACATTCCCTCTCTCTGCTCTAGACATTTTCTCTGGCTGTCCCCAAACCCATGCTTATAATGCTGTCCTTCCTCTGCTTAGTTTGCTGACCTTTATGGTTTCCTAATTAAAATCCCACTTCCAAAAGAAAAAGTTCCCCAATCCCTCTTAACTTCAATTTCTTATTTATCCAGTATATAGCTTGCTGTGTATATATTTGTTTGCATGTTGTCTGTCTTAATTAATTATAAACTCCTTGAAGGCAGGAACTGCCTTTTATCTTTTTTGTTTTGTTTTGTTTTGTTTTTGTTTCCTTAGTGTATTGTGCTATGTCTGGCACATACTAGATGCTTAATCAATGCTTACTGACTGATTGCTCTATTATGCATTTATTATCCCCTGTGATTTCCAAGAATAATACACCCTAACTGGATCATTCTTCTATATGTGCTATTATCCTATATTAAAATATAAGCTCCTTGAGAGCCAAGAATGTCTTGGTTTTTGTAGTTGTGTCTCTAAGATTAAGGCCAATGTCTGGCACATAGTAAAATTTAATAAATGCTTGAATGATTGATATCAGCACCAGCATATCCTTGTCTTTGGAGGGTGACACTTCCCTCTGTCTGAACACTTCTATCACACTGCACTCCTATTTTATAATACAATAATCACAACTTTTTCATCCTCACCAAGTTATAAATAACTCAGAAAGAATATAGGTATGATGAAAAAGTGCTTAAATTGGAGTCAGAAGAGACCTAAATTTGAATTCCATCTTTTATACTTACTGACCAAAATAAATCAAGAAGACAATTTGCAATTTGATTAAGATGAGGCAGCATGTTATAATGAATGGAAATCTGCCCTCAGTATTGGAAAGATCTTCATTTAAGTTCTGCTTCTGATACATGTTGGTTAAATCACTTAACTCCTCAGGGACTCATATGACTCTCTAAGATCATAAATTTCAGAGGAATTACCAGTATAGATTAGTAGAGAGAATTTCTTCATTGGGAATTCCCTCTATAATAAAATAGGAAGTTTGCTCTCCTTCAAAAAAAAGTGTGTGTGTGTGTACACACATATATGCATACATACATACATGTATATGTATGTACTGTATTGTGTGAGTACAATATATCACCTATGTTTCTATATGTGATTTGTTTACACTTATCTTCCTGTTTTGTCTGTTCTGTAATTTTCTAATAAGATCTCTGATTCCTGCCTTGCATAGAATATAGAAGATATTATCTTCTAATTCTAGGATTCTATGGTTTTAAATTTTTAGAACTCAGGTTTCTGTATTATGCATTCCTTAGATTTGTATAACTCATGCATTCTATATGGAGAAAGATGCTAGGGAGTAAATGATTTGGGGGTCCCCTGAATGAGTTATACTTTAATGCTACTTTGTCAAAACCAAAAGGACTTAGTCACTTAGCTGGGGAAATCAAAAGGTTGATTCATGGTGATATGAATAAGTGATCATGTGTAGTTCCTTTTTTCCAGTCCTATATCAAGAGTCACAAAAATTTGAAAGGGTAATAGGTATGTTATAGGATTTTGAGCTGGAAGGAGGCTTAGAGATCATCTCACACAACCCCTTCATTTTATAGATGAAGAAACTGAGACCCCTGAGAAAGGAAGGGACTCACATGGTTACACAGGTGAGAGCCCACCCAGGATTTGAAACCCAGAACTCTGCTTCCAGAACCACTGTGTAACACAAAGAAGAATTTGTAAGTACAACTTCACCAGAATATTTATCCCTGACTATGTTTTGAATTGTCAATTTTTAAAACTCAGGTACACAACATTAAGTAACTTCATCTTTAAAAGAGACTATTTTGTCAGGAAATCCACTAATTTAGATGAATTCTCCAAAAATTTGGGATGTTGAGTATTTTCTTCATGACATTCTTAGGCTACATCTATACACACACACACACACACACACACACACACACACACACACACACCAGTTAGTTTCTTTATTAAGGTAGCCAGTCAAGTCAATCCAAAAACTAGTTAAATCAGTCTTGCTCATCACACATCATCTTGGAATCCATTCAAATTAATGAACAATTACATACTATGGACCTGCCAAAAGGCCAGACATTGACAACTCACAGCTAGATTATTTTTTTAATCTCACTTGCTAATTGCTTCAACTTCTGAAAGGAGGAAAAATGTAAGAGAAGAACCAAAGACTTAGATAAGGTTTTCATTAGCAAAGCCAATGAAATTAATTTTAAATCCTGTCTTTGATACTAGATATAACTCATCAAAAATAATTTACCTCTCTGATCTTCAATTTTCTTTTCTATAAAATTGGTATAATAATAACTAAAATGATTACCTTCAATGCAATTTTTAAAAAATTTAGTAAACACATACTATTTATTAGCCATGGATATTCAAAGACAACCATAAAACAGTCTCTGCTCCCAAAAAGTTTACATTCTACAAGAAGATAGAAGACACAGAAAATTAAGTGCACACATTATACAAAGTAATGAAAATTCATGTGAGAGAAAAAACTGAATGAAGACAGCAAAGATCTCATTTAGGAAGCAACACTTGAACTAAGCCTTCTAGAGTGTTCTGATAGGTAGAGGTAAGAAATGAAAGCATTCTGGGTGTGGGAAATAACTTTGACAAAGGTAGGGAGATAGGAAAGGAAATGGTGTTTCCGGGAGAATGGCAAGTAGACCTGTTTCATTGAAACTAAGGGTGCATGAGGGAGTATAATGGGTAGTCATCCTGGAAAGACAGATTATGTCTTTCCATACATAAATCAGACTATGGAGGGCTAAATAACAAATGTGTTTTATCCTAAAGGTAATCTGTAGCCATTGAAACTTCTTAGGGAAAGAAGTTCAGACCTGTGATGAGATAATGTCTATAAAGCATTGTAAAATTTTGGAAGCACCAGTCTAAGTATGTCACTTTCCTGCTCAAGAAGCTTTGATGATTCCCTATCTTCTAGGATAAAATATATACTCCTTTCTTTGGCATTTAAAACCCTTTAGAATTATAACAAGAATAGCAATGACAAAATTTAGTTATTATTATTCATTTTTATTATTAACTAGAAAATTCAAATCCTAAGATTTTGGGACTCATTATCAAACAAAAACATTTTATTGATTGACTCATACTATTTATACAGTACAATTTAACTCTCAATTCTCTACTTCCCTATAGATATCCAGCAGGTGTTCCTTTAATTAAATACTTCCTATTAGCTATAAGCAGTATGCTTGACCAGTTGACCTTCTTATCTGTATGTGTTTACTGTTTTATATATACATATATAATAGCAATTGATACATGCTCACATTCAGACAGTGTTTTTTAATATTATTTCTTCACAAGAGAAGTACATGTCCAAAGTGCTCTTAATTCTTTTTTATTTTATTTTTTTAATAGCTGAGGAATCTGAGGTTTGGGAAGTCAAAGTGAGTTGTTTAAAATCACAGTTAGTTAATACCACAATCAGGTCTTATATATTCAAGCCCTCTGAGACTCAAAGACCACACACCTAATGGCCTCAGAGGAAGAAAGACAAAGGCCTGATATACTTTTCTAGAGAAAATCTTCTAAATTGTGCCAGCCACACCACATCACTTTGCTTTACAATTTATAACCTTCAGCCAAATTGTAGAGCAAATGCTTTTCTATTTATCCAGGATCTCCCATTAATCTTTCTTCTCTGTGTGAAAGTTGCTTTTACAAGGTAAGACATTTTCTGGCTTACCCAAGGTGAAAGCGATTTAAAAAAAAAGTTTTGGAAAATTCTATCAATCTGTGAGACTGAAGCTATTGCTTTATCTTGATTTGAAAATATTTACAAACTCAAATTACAAAAGTTTGCCTAAGTTTGCAGAAATTTTCTCCATCTTTTTGTACAAATTAACAGGTGCACGAGGCCAACATTTTTTCTCAAAAATGAAAGTGAAATACAAATCATAGAATTTACTTTTATTATTCTTCCCTTTCACTTTTCATTTTAAAAGTGAGATGCAAATAAAATGTATGGAGACCTTAAAAAACTATTAGGAAATTAGAAATAAACTGGAGTCTACTAACCAGAGAATGGGTGAATAAATTGCAATTACATGAATAGGATGATATGGCCATCACAACCCTCCCCCAACACCAACACACACACTCTACCAACATCCCAACTTCTCTATTAGGCTTCTAAGTAAAAAAGATTCACCCTGATCTTTCTGAAAGAGCCCTTAGGGTCAATGAGCTTTCCTACTTATCTTCTATTATTTCTCCTATTTTTTTTTGTCCCTATATATAACTAAAAACTTTTTTTTTTTTTTGCTTTTTGCTGAGGCAATTGGGGTTAAGTGACTTGCCCAGGGTCACACAGCTGTTACATGTCTGAGACCAGATTTGAACTCAGTTCCTCCTGACTTCAGGGCTGGTGCTCTATCCACTGCGCCACCTAGCTGCCCCATATATATATATATATATAACTAAAAACTTAAAAAATACACACACACACACACACAATAAAAGAAAATTTGGGGGCAGGTAGGTGGTACAGTGGATAGTGCATCAGTCCAGAAGTTAGGAGGACCTGGGTTCAAAAACCAGTCTCAGACATTTAATATGTCCTAGCTGTGTGACCTGGCAAGTCACTTAATCCCAATTGCCTTAACCAAAGAGAGAGAGAGAGAGAGAAAGAGAGAGAGAGAAAGAAAGAAATGCTTACCAATGAAGAATTTATCCCTTGTTCCTTTTCAAGTTATCTCATCCCCTTTCCTCTCAATTCACTGGCATGTTAGTCCCAATTCAACTCTTCCCACTCCTTCCAACAAGTGTCCTCTGGAATTCCTGTTCCACAGTGAACAAACTCTGCTTCATTTTAGACCTATTTCTTTCACTTTTTTTCCATCCATTATAATTTATTGAGACCTATCTCCCCTCTGATGACCCTGTATCTTTGTTTACTCTTTCCAGTATCTTCATTCACAACATCAATCACACTAGTCTTGGAGGGGTAGTCATAAAATTTGTTGCTCATCATTGTCATGTTTAGATTTTCATGAGTAACCTTTCTTTTTTTTGAAAACTATTCAATTACAATTTCCCACCCCATAAAATTATAATAGTTCAAATATATCAATCCCCAGATCATTCTCTCTCTTTCCTCATGGAATTCCCCATCTTCATCTATCTCACTTATTTCTGTCTTTATGCTAAAGATTTTTACTGTCCATGTAGAAAATGCTTCAGATTTTCTAATCTCTCATTTCCTCAACCTTCTCAAGTCCTATGACCTACTTCTTTACTCTAATTTAGCCCTACATAAGAATGATTACACAGGAGATTTCACATTAACCATGAGTATTCCACTTGCCTATTTAGAAATATTGACATTCATTTATATAGCCATAACCTCCTATCACCTCTCTTCTCACTATACTATACTCCATTTCTCTTATACCTCTTTTCATACTCTGAAACCTCTATTCCATTTTCCTCTACTTTGACTTCTAATTTTTTCTTCTCCAACTTCAACCCAATTGTTAGTATTTAAGTTTTACACTATTTGCTCTTGAATCTCTTTCCCCCTTATCCTATCTAGTGCTCTTTATTTGCCAAAACTAAGCTCTAGATTACTCACAGGATCTACCTCCTGTACATGAAATATTGAATGAAATTGAAGGAAGTCTCAAAATTATGGAGATTGGTTACCTTACAAATTCATATTATCCAACTTCAACTGGGCTTTCACTACAGTAAAGCAGTCATTTTATTCCTCCCTAATTGATTCCCCTCTTATTCTCAACAATAACTATTCTAAACTTCCTCTTCACTTCTAAAGCCTCCTCTCTCTTTCTCTCACTGAGGACCACATTGCTGAGTTTACTGAAAGAATTGAAGTCATTGGACCTGAGCTCCTGCTAAAGCTCAAAATCCCTCAACACGGTCTTCTACTCTCCAACAAATAAGTTGCCTTTCTCTATGCCATGTAACCCATCTAAATGTGTATTTTATCTCATCCCCTCCTGTCTTCTTTAGAAGATTATGTTCTCAATCATTTCCTCCACAAATCTCTACCCTCTTTTTGCCTATGAATTAGTTTCTTCCCCATTGCCCTTGAATAAGCCTCCTCAATCCTAAAACCTTCTTCTCCCTCAAACTATCATCCTGAAACTCCTCTTCCTTGCTCAAACTCTGAAATGCCTTCTACATTTGCTGTTTCCACTTTCTCTCCTCTTACACTCTTCTCTATCATTTGCATTCTGATTTCTAATCTAATCACTCAACTAAAATTGTTCACCATGCAAATATTTATGTACAAATAAAATAAATATTGGATCTATTAGAGATAATCACAGAGGGAATAAACCAAATTAAAAAGACCTTGAAAAGGTTTCTTGTAGAAGGTGGAATTTTAGGTGAGACTTGAAAGAAGCCAGAAAATCCAGGATACAGAGATAAGGAAGAGATTTCAAGCATGAGGGACAATCGATGAAAATGCCTAATGTCAGAAAATGAAATGTGTTGTGTAAGGAACAGAAAGTAATACAGTATCACTAGATAACAGTAAATGAAAAAGACAGTTTAAGAAGACTGGAAATGAAGAAAGGGATCCATTTATAAAGGTTCTTAAAAATCAAAAAGTTTTCATTCTGGAGCCAATAGGGAACAACTGGAATTTATTGAATAAGGAGCCATAGAGATGGTGATATGATCTGGCCTGCACTTTAAGAAGATCAACTTAACAATTGTGAGGAGAATTGACAGAAATGGGGAGAGTCTTGAGTCAGGGAGATTAATCAGAAAGTTATCAGAGTAGTCCAGGCATTAGGTAATAAGGGTCTACCCCAGGATAGTGGCAGAGATAGGGGAAAGAAGAAGGTACATATGAGAGATGTTTTGAAGCTAGAAACAACAGGACTTAACAAATGATAGATTTAAATGGGCTAAGAAGGAGTAAGGAATCTAGGAGCAGATCCAGGTTATAAGCCTGGTTGACTGGGAAGATAGTAGTATCCTGAATAAAAGTAGGGAAGTTAGAAGAGGAGAGAATTTGAAAGGAAAAATAATGAATTGAGTTCTGGTCAGGTTAGTTTTAGATCTCTATAGATATCCAGCTTAAGAGATCCATTAGGCAACTGGAGATGTGAAATTGGAATTTAGAAAAGAAGACTGGACAAATAGATTTGAGAATCATGTGCAGAGAGATGATAACTGAAGCTATGGGTGCTAATGAGATCAAACACAATAGTACAGAGGGAGAAGATAAAAGGACCTAGGACAGGGCCTTGGGGATATCCACCATTAGCTAATTTAACTTGGATGAATATCCATCAAAAAGATTAAGAAGGAGCAGGCAAACAGGTGGGAGAAGAACCAAGAATGAATGGTGTGACAAGAAATCTAGAGAGAAGAGAGTTTCAAAGAGAAGAGGATAATTGACAGTATCAAAAACTTCAAGAAGGTCAAAAAGAATAAGGATTGAGAAAAGTTCATGAGATTTGGCAATTAAGAGATTGCTGATATCTTTGGAGAGTACAATTTCAGTTGAATGATGAAGTCAAAAGTCAGGGTACAGAGAATAAAAAGAGAGGAAATGAACATCAATTGAAGACAATCTTCTAAGGATTTAGCCATAAAAGAAAGGATAGATATAGGACAATAATCAGTAAAGATGAATGGCACTCTGATTTTTTTTAGAATAGGGGAGACATAAATAAGTTTTTAAGCAGGAGGGAAGGGAGAAAAGTGTAGCCAGCTCAGGAATGATGGACCAAGAAAGAACTGAGGGATTAGATGTCTTGGTGGCAATGAAAAACAGGGTTTACAATTGTAAGGCAGAGGGAGAGGTGGAATCTGATATTAAGCTCCTTGAGGACAGAGAGTGTCTTTTGGCCTCTTTTATATCTCTAACACTTAGTACAGTATCCGGAACATAGTTAAGGACTTAATAAATGTTTACTGACTATTGGATGAATGATGACAGATTTTGATCAGATAAGGGACTTTCAGAAGTCATTAACACGGAAATGTTACATTTGTGGGTGATCAAAAGTATGACTATCTTTGTGGGTAGCTGAGGTGGGGTGGAGGCATAGGTCTTGGGAAATGAGGAAATTGAGCAATCAGGTAGTTAGAGTGCTTGAGGAAGTTTCAATTTGTATATTAAAGCAGCCTCCTATGGGAGAGAGGAGAGAAGGACTGAATCAGGCATATGACACTTTGAGGAAAGGAGTGTCTTAGGAGTCTGTAGACAATAGCTACCAAAATCTTGATTGATTGATAAATATGGATTGAATGAGCCTCAAAGGAAAAGAAATTAAGTGATGGTGGTAGAAGGAAAGCTTGGAAGTGGTGCTGTGGAGACCAGACTATTCCAATTCTTCCCCCATGATGAGTTAGTGTGGAGACATGAGTAAAAGTTGAACTAGGGCTGAAAAGTATTTCAGAGAAGCTGTGTCATTAATAGGGACCCAGTTTTCAAGGAATGCAAGGTGATGAAGGAATCAAGAGAGGAAAAGATTTAAGATGAAAGCTAATTTTTTTGTTTTGTTTCTTTTTGTTGTTGTTGGTTTTTTGTTTTGTTTTGTTTTGTTTTTTACTTCATGTATCTAAAACTTTCATTTATCTTTCTATACCTCCTAGCTCCCAAAATTTCTTATTTCTGTCAAAATACCACCATTTCCTCAAATTTCCATTTTTGCAATCTTAGCATTACCCCCATTCTTCCTCACAATATATATATAATCAGTTTTCACATCTTGTATTTTCTACATTCATAACACCTCTCAAATTTGTCCCCTTTTGACTCAGTTTAGGCCTTCATCACTTTTGCCTAGATTATTGCCAAATTTTTTAAATGGTCTCTTTCTGTCTCAAATCTCTCATTGTCTAATACGTCTGATATGTTACAAAGATAATTTTCATTTAGCACAAACCAAAGCAACTCAATCAACTTCATTTTGTTGCCTCTTGATTAAAATAGAAACTTCTCGGTAAAGCTTTTAAAGCCATATACAACCTGTTCCCAATTTATCTTTCCAGCCTCATTGTACATTATACCCCCCTGTGCTTTGTATTCTAGCCAAATGAGTCTTTTCGCTGTTCCTCACACACATAGCACTCCATCTCCTATCCAAGTACCTTTACCCTACCTTTCCTCCTGCCTGGAATGCATTCCCTTTTTACTTTTACACCACTGAATCTCTCCTTTCCTTTAAGATGTAGCTTGGGTTATCATCTTCCAAACTGATATTATCCTTCCTCTCAAATTATCTTGCAGATTTAACTATTTCATATATATTTGTACATTTTAATTTTATAGTATGGTGTATATATTTTTATATTTACTTGTCATCTTTTCCATTAGAATGAAAGTTCATTGAGAGTGCAGCTAATACAATCTCTGGCACATGAGTTACTTCATATAAACTTATTGATTAATTTGGGAAGTAAAAGGAAGACTTCATTAACTAATATAGAATGAAGAAAGTAGGACCAGAAGAAAAAGAAATAGAGTACACATGATATGATTATGGTAATGTAAACAACTATAAAAGGCAATAGAACTGAGATTAATTATAATAATTATTATTGTTTTTTTTATGTTGGTCTCCCATTACAGTAATTTTTTATGAGTGTTGCCACATGATTGTCCCAGTTTCATTTAAACAATTCACATCAATTAGCTGCTATGAAGGAAAATTTACTGGGAAGCTATATCAAGACCAAAAGTATTAACATTTATTTCCAATACCTGTAGCCATATTCCACTCTGTATTTCCTCAGTCCTTATTAGAGTGGACTCATATTTAAAGTAGTCATCTCAAAGTATTTTCCCCCTTCCCAACACCAAATTTACTTTTGAATATTGCATAGCTAATAGATGAAGTTTCTCTCTCTTGACTGCATACTGCTTTCCTCTTCACTGGGCTTAGCTGCCAACAAATTCTGGCTTGGGGTCATCAGTAGACCTCTAGAAGCTCATCCTTCCAACATTTTGAAGATCATGAGGTTGAAGTCTAGTCTTTTTCATCTTCAGCACTCCTTTACCTTCATCAGCAAGGAATATACATGACAGGAACAGAAGTAAACACAGGTTCATCTTTCCATGGCTTCATATCTACCTGAGTGGAGAAAATAGGTTGCTGGAGTTAGTCCCCTCTCTTTATTCAGAAGCTTACAATAGTCCTCATTCAAACATAATAATTCCTCACTGCAACACAGCCAGGCAGGAAACAGAGCATCTAATGGTGGTTAGTACCTCTTGAATTGCATATGTAGTTCTGGCTCTGCAGTGAATCAAAAATCCATGTTCTAATGACAGAGCTCCTGCTGGTCAGTTATCTGTTATTCTTTTTTATTTTAAGAAAGAAATTGGTTCAAATTAGAATCATGTGGGAAAACAATTCTGTAAGATCAGTGGGGTTTGCTTTTTTAGTAGGTGGGATGGCTTTCTTTTTTGGCTATCTTGACAAGATCAGAAGTTTTGATTTCTGTCAAGAGAGCGAGTCAATGAATTAGCATTAATTTAATGCCCACTAAATCCCAAGATAAATTGGAGATGGCATCGGATTAAAGGCACTAAGATAAAGGAAGACTGGGAAAGGTTCCTTGCAGGGTGCAGGATTAGGTGAGATTTGGGAGAAGCCTGGAAGCCAGAAGTAGAGGAAGCATGGGTGATGACTGGTTCCTAAAAAATCACACCAGAATGTGTTTCTGTTGAGAGACAGTATGGTACAGTATACAAGGTACTGGATTTGAAATCAAAGTGCCTGACTTTTAATCCTTGCTCTATAATTTATTAACCAGATGACATTAGGGAAGTTTTTTTCAGCTTTTTCAGCCTCAGTTTCCTCATCTGCCAAATGAAGAAATTGCACTCAATGCCCCATTTCAGTCTTCATAAATCACTGGCTTCTACATTGGAACAAGTGGCAAAAGTAACTGATCTTTATTTTTATTAATTTATAATGAATCTACAAATAGATATAATTCCCAGAGAAGAAGGAGAGAGGGACAAGAGGAATGCTTGCAAGGTCACTTGACCCAGTAATTTTCCAGAAGGAAGGATTTGTTCATTTGGCTCTTTCATTAAAAGGAAATGCGTGGTTTTTATGGGTGACAGCTCAGGGGCAGCTTGCTTGATTTACTTCTTCAATATTCCAAAATCTACAAAGCACTTAAGAGGCAGCCATTTATCTGGGCACTTTAATTATTAAAAAAAATAGACTCATTTGTTTCAGCCACCAACTTGATCCTATTTCTGAACTAAGGCATTTTGTCCTCACCTTAAGAATTCTCAGATGCTCAGCTTAGCGGGTAAGTGATACATTGCCAAAGAGGTTTTGGCCCTCCTTGTTTTGCAGAAAACTGGTTGAAAAGGGCCTGGGAGAAACTCTGAATCCTTAGTGCCCTCTGCAGTAAGCATGTATTCTTGGTACCAACATTTTTAGTCTCTCAAGAAAAATAGTCAGAGATTCAGAGCTGGCAACCTGATTTTATTTGCTCAAGTGCACTCAATGGAGGTACAAAGCTTTCCCATTTTTGCTACTCCTAGCAACCGCACATCCTTGCCTGAAAGGAGACAAAGCCTCCAATCCACATGAGGTCTGCACAGATACATATTCCAGGGCTTTGAATGCCTCTCATCTAGGGCTTGAGCTCTTCTCACTGTTCTTTTTAGTTCCTTACTATCTTTTGCACACAGGGATGAGATACCTTTTTCTTCTTTTGTTCAATAGTCATCTATGCTTGAAAGAAAAATGAAATTGTCAGCTAGCTTTGATATTGTCTTGAAGGACTTTATAGATGTGAAAGGTAATAATTTCTCACATCAAACTAAGGCTATCCTAGAGAAGCCAACTTCTGGAAGCTGAGGTTGAGAAGAGCCAAAAAAGAGGCATATCTGCTTTTTGCTGTCCCATAACAAAGGCAAGAAATTTGAGTTGGGGAATATTCCTAGTTGACAGTGACTAACTGGGATGCAGCAGTAAAGTTTATCTCAGGGGGAAAGAGTCAAAAAAGAAACCCAGATGAATGTTGTCTTAGATAACCCTGGAAGTCTCTCTAACTCTAAGATTCTATGAACAGGAAAAGAGTCAAAGATGAAATGAGTAAGAGAGGTTCTGGCTAAAACCACTGGAAGCAATGAAATAAATGTTACAGATTTGGGGATGAGGTAAGAAGAGCAAAGGGAAGTTGGAAAGGCTGGCTGCAGAGAGGCAACTGACTGTACCTCATCTGCTTTTTTTCAGGTCTTAAGAAATCAGAAGGGATAAAGAAGATGAGTGTAGGAGTGTTGTGCCACAGTTCCATGTCTCATTTTCCCTCAGTTACTCTGTTTCCCCTTAATGCTACAGTTCCCATGTCTTAGTTTCCCTTTATTGTTCTACCCCAAAATAGCAACCTCCTTCTTTCTGACCATCAGAAATAAGTGGACTCACATTTAAAGAAGTTATAAAACCTCCAGATGGTCCACTTCAATGTATCCCTTATCTTTTGGCTTTAGATTTCCTGTTTTCTAGTTCCTTCTCAAGCTTTCTTTACTCCCTACCTGTCAGAATTGAGTTGATAGCCCTTCCTGGAACTCAATTCTCCCCCAGCCCCACAGTGCTCAACTCCTCCTTCTGCCTCATGAGCTCCTTTGTTCCCAAAAATCCTGTAAGAATGCTGTGACCAAACTTACTATTTGCTGGACCTGATTGAGATCCAGTCGGCTGGCATGTCTGTCAATCTAAACTCACAATGGACTGTGTGTTTTGAGACAAGAGTCCCAGCAGTCTCGATCCATAGCTATGGATTCTGAACTCTCAATTAACATCAATAAAGTATTAACTAATCTCCAATGTGTGATACTGCCTCAGTTTCTCCCTGAGCATTACAGGAGGAAGTTTGAGAGTGGGGGGGAAGGAGAGACAGAAAGACTTAAAAAATAGGGCCAAGCAAAAGGAATAGTAGTCTTGAATAAACTTTTCTTTTTTCAGGATCAAAAGGAAAATACACACACATACACACACACACATATGATCAGAGAGAGAAGGAAAGACAGAGAGAGAGACAGAGACAGAGAGAGAGACAGAGAGAGACAGAGACAGAGAGAGACAGAAAGAAAGAGAGAGACAGAGAGAGAACTTGGAGTGTATGTGTGTGCACATATATGTGTGTACATATACAAATACATACACGTATGTATACCTCTTTTTTGTTTCTTTTCTCCAAATAATACTATTGTATTTTTATATGATTTAAGGCCCTTCTCTACAATGTAAGATATAGTTGCAAACCATTCCTATGTGTTGGTTTCTAACATTAATATGAATCTTACAGATTCTCCCTTTCTCCCTATTTCCTACATGTCCAGAGAACGAAGTCCAATTTGGAGGTTGTGGCCCTCTAACAGGGCTGCTAAATCAGTGGGGCAGGAGTAAATGCATAAGCCAGGAGTCAGAAAAATAAGAGGGCAAATCAACAAAAACAATTGTATTTATGAAGAGCTAAGAAAACAATATAAAACTGAGGTTCCTTTCTTTACAGTCAGCTTTATTAATGGAACTTAACAGTCATATAGATATTATAATACAGTGGAAATTTTAAAAACACATTTGTGATTGATTTATATTTTGGAGAAACAACATGATACAGTAGAAAATGCATGGAGAGATTAGGTTCAGACACTTGCTCAGCTGTGTAACTCTGAGCAAATCAATTAACCTCTCAACTCACTTTCTCCATGTTAAATGGAGGATGCTAAGAATAGCCCCTACCTCCCAGGTCTGTTATAAAGATCAAATAAGATAATATTTATAAAATGTTGAGCCCAATGTCTGGCAGATAGTAGATGCTAATAAATGTTCCCTTCTCTAGTATATAGATGCTAGCTATTATTATAAAAACAAATTATAGTTGCACTTAAATTTGAGAGTCCATTTGGAATGAAGCTAAGAAGCCACAGGTAATATTGAGAAGATGTGGGGTTCCCCTGCTCCCCTACTTCCACCTGCAACCCCTCTTCCTTTAGGATATAGATTGCTCTATCAGACTGAGGTGAGGTTTTATACTCTCTAAAATCATATCTTTAGTGATGATGGGAAAGAATTAAGCAAATGAATTTTAATTACATTTAAATATAGAGAAAGAAATTAGTTGAGTTACATATGTATGATCAGAAGTAAAAGCTAATTTGCAGTTTAAAGAAAGTCAGAAAAGTTTGTCCCCCAAATTTCTCATAGGGAAGTAAGTAAAGGCCTGAATATTTGTTATATCAATTTGTTGACAAAGCTTCTTGGAAAGGAACTAGCAAAAACAATGATCATTAGAGTTCACAGTGCTTTGGTTGAGAATTTTCTCTTAAACAAAAAAGAGTTTGGGAATATCTGGGTATCTGGAGGAAAAAAAATAGTCATATAATCAAATGAGATAATATCTGTAAAGTAGTTTGAAAATTTTAAAACACTATCTAAATGGCAGCTACTATATTATTACTACATTAAGCTTCCTAAGATTTGAAAATGCCAGATTAGTCAGCAAACATGAATTGCTAAGAGAGGAATATACAGAATCATAGCACTGTATAGAGAAGAAAATCCAACTCAGCCTTTAGTCCTGATGCCAGGCTGAATCAAAGGCCTGCTTTGCATGGGAAGCAAGAACTCAGCATCTTTTCTGTTACTAAAGGTCTCTAAGGAAAGAGCCCCAAACTTCTAAAATAACCACGAATTGAGGGTTAGATTTACTGGATGCTTTGATTTTCAGAAGGACTTTTCCTATATTGTCTTGTAAATATCTCTAAAGAATAGGTCAGTGCACGGGGCACTAGAAGTCTATTATCTTGCAAGGTGGAGAAAAACAGATCCTGGACCCATAGGAAGGTAGTAGACTGGGGGAGGGAAGCACCACATCCATTTCCTATTCTGTATTCAGGTATGTGATTTATACGGTTCCCCATTCTCACATTGTTTGGCTCACTAAACCTCCATGGTGGCTAAACTTCCATCATAGGGCTCAGGGACAATTATACTTTTAGTTCAGGTCAAGGCTCATTTCTAGCATTTCCTTAAATATAAAAAAGGAGTGGGAGTGATGGTAAAGAGTATTCCATGCACAATAAAAATTAGATATGAATCAGGAAAGTTATTCCTACATGAAAGAAAAATTAAATATAAAAGTCTTACAAAGTGCATTAACAGAACTGCTAAAATAGGATTCAGTAATTTAACTTATAATTACTGATACAATCTGCTGGGAGGTTAAAACTTAAACCCCATTAGAACATACAGCTGTTTGCAGAATTGCTAATTAGACATTTTACATTTATTTTTCCTTGACTCTTTCACTTTCAAAACAACTCAAAGAACATGTCTACTGGTAAAAACAAGTAAACAAAATCCAGTCAGGCTTAAGTGAATTCACTTGTCAGGGCCATCCTATCTAATTTAGAAAAGTTTCCCTTGCTACCAGCACTATAATCATTAGATCCAGGACCTTCAGATGTCTAGAACTCATGAAAACACCTCAAAGCTTCGACATATCCAGCCTTATATTTGTGGAAATAAAACACAAAAGATAGAAAAGATAGAAAAAGCAGAAAAGATAGCCCAGGCTTCAGGTCCAGGTTCAAGTAATTGAATCCATTCAATGAGGAAACAGGGGTGGGATGATGGAGGACTGGGCAAGGGAGGTAGCTTCCTCACTTCCTTCACAGCGAGTCTAGAGATAGTATAATATCTGCCATACTACAGATTTCAAGCAAAGAAAATCCCCCCTAGAAGCTCTCTCTCCTGTTAAATGACTGAGAATCCTACTCACTTGGCACTGTTATTGGGAACGTGATGATCAGGGGACCACTCAGAATTTTCTGCAACATTTGGAAGTTACAGGTCCTTTGGAAGCAGCCAGGAAATTTGCCATCTCCCAAGATGCAAATGAGTCAACAGTTTCCTGGAATCCCTGGAAATTTCCAGGAGATATCCTAAAGACCCATCTATTCTCCACTCCAGATTAAACCAAGGAAGGGAAAGAACGAAGATTCTCCACTATTTGGTGTTTAAAATTCTTCTCAAATATGCATCCATCTTATCTTTCCACATTTATTGGATATTACTGCCCTTCATTTCCTCTTTGTTTTCATTGTTCTTCTACTTAGTGAAATCTTATCCCTTGTTTCCATGTTTTCACACAAGTTGTCCCCTATATCTGAAACATTCCCTTCATGCATCCTTTAAAAATTCTAGCTCCCTTCAAGGTTCAGCTCAAACATTGTCTCCAGCCTGAGAGTTTTTGTTGGTACCCCAGTTATTAGTACCCCACTGCATTTTGCTTTGTTTTTACTTATTATATATTTATTTTTACTTATTATATATTATATATCTGCAGATTATTTTGCCTCAGTAGAATGTAAACTCCTTGAGGATAGGAACCAGGTCAGTTTATGTCTTTTACCCCACATTACCACAGTGCTTAATTCAGTAATGTTTCATAATTACTTATTGAATGAATGAATAAATGGAGAGATGAAGTACTCAAGAATGTTAATGCTAAAACCAGATGAGAACAGTATTACAACTTAGAAAAAGGGGTTGAGGTAAGGGAAGAGAATCCAAGGCTCTGCCTTTTAGACTATAGAATAGACTTAAGACCAATACATGGAAGAACTTGTTTTTGTACAGGTTTTTCTGTGTGAAGAAAAGGAATATAAAATTGAAATTGAAGCTTGTTAAGACAGCATGTGCCAATTATAAAACAAAATTGCAACACTATATCTTATTTAATTGTTATTAGATTTTATTGCAGAATGTTAAAGTGTTAATATGCACATAAATCTGCTTCAAGCTCTCTGAGAAATGTCTACATTATGGCATATTGTTTAAAAAATGAAAGTAATAGAAGAAAAAAGGAACCCAGAACATGTATTATTAATTTCCCAGCAAACAAGTAAAATTGTGTGATTTATTCTCAGATATTTTGCAACTTGGTAAAAATAAAAGATTGCTTAGGAATTCTGATCTTTCTCAAAGGAAAATACTTGGATGTTAGACTAAATCCTACAGGATGGCCTATTTAGAAAAGCTCCCACAGGTAAGAGGAGGCCATGTGGCACAGTGGGATAAGGAGCAGTCTTCTTGTTTTTGTTGTTGTTGTTGTTCTTTTTCTTGTCCTTCTCCTTTCTCTTTCTTCTTTCTTCTTCCTTCTTTCTTCTTCTCTGCCACCAAGCTGCCCCTAGGAGCAGGTTTTGAACCAGAAAAATGGCATGTTCAAGTTCTAACAATGGCATATACTATTTGACTATGAGCAAATCAGCCAAGTGCTTAGTGTTCCCAAGCAATTCTACAAGAAGATAAAATTTAAGGAGATTTCCAATCTGCATTGACAGGAGAGAATGTTCTTACTTGAAAGCCCCACAAGGAAAAGAAATTATAGATCTAGTATCTATCCCATCTAACTAGTAGTGGAAAGACTATGGCAAGAGTTTATCCCATGTCTAGATCTGTTTCAAATGAACAATCCACACGCAACATTGGTTTCCCACTCAGGCATTAAGGGTGGGTTAGGAGTGCTATTAACTTCCCTGTTACTATCAGAGATACCATCATTATTCTAGTCATCCAGGCTTACAGTTAGATTCTCAATATCCCCTCCCTTTCTGTCACCCCCAAAATCCAATCATTTGTCAAGTCTTGTTTCAAAAGCCATATTTTGAAAATCTCTCTGAACTCTTCTCTTTCTCTCTTCTGAGATTGCCATCACCCTGGTGAAAATCTTCACCATCTGATGAACTACTGTAATAGCTTGCTGAATGGTCTTTATGACTGAAGTCTCTCCCCATTGCAATCCAATTTCCTCTAAATTGACAAATATATTTACAATCCTCTGTGGAGGCCTTTGAAGTCCATCATAACCTTTTCTTTTTTTATCCATCCAGTCTTCTTAAACCTTACACAGTTCAATGTATTCTGTGATACAGAGACTCTGGTCTCTTTGATGTTCCTTAAATAAGAAAATTCCATTCCTGACTCCATGTTTTTTCACTGGCTGTCCCCCATTATCCGGAGTATTTTCTCCCCTCATCTCTGGCTTCCTTCAAACTGTCTCAAGCAAAGATTTCTCTTGGGCCTTCCCTCTGAGATTTTCTCCAATTTACTCTTTGGCTTTTTTGTACATAGTTGTTTGTATGTTACCTCTCCCCTTATACTGTGAACTCCTTGAGAACCAGGACTTTTTTGGTTCTTTTCTTTGTATCCCCATGTCTTAGCACAATGCCTGGTAGGTAATGATACTTAATAATTTTTTGCTGATAAACTGATTGCTTGATGTGTTCCTCTAATTATGGAACAAATCTGAGAATGAATGGATTAGGGTCATCCATGAATTAAGGAGGAAAGAAAAGGAAATGAATGATTGACCTCTAAATTGGGTCCACTATAATTTAATGGTAGAATGGGAGAAAAGATAAAGTGCTATATATATGGTGTTAGGAAGCACTGGGTTCAAATGCTGCCTCTGACACTGCTTGCATGACCACAGACAAGCTGATGAACCTCTCTGAGCCTCAGCTTCCTCATCTGTAAAATGTTTATACTAATTGCTAGTATCTACCTCCCTGAGTTATTGTGAGGCTCAAACTAGATAATACATGCAACATGATTTGCAAACTTTGAAGAGCTATGTAAACATTCTATGACTTTTCTGAACTTTAAGTCTTAATGAGGATTCTACCAGATATTCAGGGCTACTCCACATTACTATGATTGAAAATATTGACTACTAATGACTAAAAAATGGCATACAACTTTAATGTATTTGGAAGTGAACTTCAAGGAAAGAGAATGTTCCTGTTCATGAAGAAAAGAGCCACCAATGGGATCACAAATATAGCTTTAAATTAATGGGAACACCCTTACATTCTCTGACTGAAAGTAGAAATGCATATGACAGCAGAAATTACTCATTCCTCTGATACTTCCTCCCCTGTTCCTTCCTAAAATCTCTGGAATGGTGCCATGGTGCCTTCTCTTCCCTGACAATTACTGTAATTGGTATGGGAACTGTGGAGTGTTTTCTACTTTTGCTAATAGCTGTTCCACAGTAGCTCAACATATAAACACATTCACCTGGCACCTTCTTACAAATCATGTTCTTCCAATTATTTCTTTCTGTTCTTCCCCTCTTCCCCCCCTCTCATTTTACATTCATTAACTGTATCCTTCTTCTTAAATCTAGGTGTCCCTCAAGGATCCTTCTTGGGCTCTCTTTTCTTATAGATCTATATTCTCTCCCTTGGTATCTCATTAGTTCCCATAGGTTCGATTACTATCTTTTTGTATAAGATTCCACAATCTATAATGCCAGCTTTAATCCCCTCTAGTTTCTAGTTTCATATCACAATTTTCCTATTAGATTCCACTAGCTGAATGTCCAGTTGGCATCTCAAACTCAAGTTGTAAAAAAAAAAAAAAATAGAACTTAACATTTTTCTATACACATTCCCTCTCCTTTTCAGCTTCCTCTTGTCTGTTATCTTCCTCAAATTGTCTCTGCCCTTTCCCCTAATCACACCATAAGCTCCTTGAGGGCAGATTGCCTCTCTTTTTCTTATTTATTTCCCAAGTTAGCATAATGCCTGGCTCTAAATAAATGTTTATTGACTGTTGATTACAACTACCCCTCCTCCAAGCTTCCTTTTCTCTATTGCTATTTTATTGCTTCCAACCACTCATTTCTGTAATTCTGTAATTTCTTACCTTTATCCCATTTCTTTACCCTCTCTCATATTAAAACTTTGGACAATTCTTGCCTATCTTATCTCCACAACATCTCTCCAATCAGCCATCTTCTCACATAATAATTTCCTTAGTTCACCCCTTTTTACTTTTCCCCAGAGTATTGTAGCAGCTTCCTAATTTGTCTCCTTACTACCAGTTTTGCTCCTTTCTAATCTATTCTCAACAAGGTTGCTAAAATAGGCTTTAAGTTTCAAGTCTGACAAAGACAATTTTCTGCTCAAGAGCCTTCAGTGGGATCCTTTTGTCTATGGGGTAAAATACAAAACTCCTCAGCTTGGTGTTTTAAGTCATCTACAATCTGAATCCAACCTAATAGAAGCTTCCTGCTTTTACGGCTCAGAAACCAGTATTTCTTCAGCTCCTCTTCCTCTCTTTTCCACACCCACCTTTTTTTTTTTTTTTTTTTTTAATTATTACTTTCAGGAAGAACAGGAAGTTCTTTCTGGAAGGTGAGCAGTGGTGCTTGAAAGAGTTAGGAAAAAATTTTCCCACCAACTAAGGAAAGGCTGCTTTTTTGGACCCTCTTATTGATGAAACTGTTGAAAGAAGAAATTTCATTTTCCCAGAAAATAGCAGTTTGATATCATAATTCTATTCCAAAACCCCCTTTTCCTCCCCTCCACACTACTTCACTTGGCAATCTCATTAACTCCATTGGATTTAATTACCATCTCTATGCAGATAATTCTCAAATCTACTTATCCTTCCCAAATCTCAAATCTTGCATTTCCAATTGCTTTTCAGATATCCTGAATTGGATATAGAGTAGATGTCTTAAACTCAACATATCCAAAGTATAACTCATTATCTTTTCTCCTAAACCTGTCCACCACCTTTCTCCCAATTTTTCATGCTGGAGATATAGGTGTTATTCCTTGGTTCTTCACTATCTCTCACCCCCACATATTCAGTCTATACAATATGTCCCCTCTTCTCCTCTGACACTGTTACCACTTTGGTTTAAATCTCAGTCACCTCATGAATGGACAATTGTAATAGTTTTCTGGTGGAGCTGACTACTTCAAATCTCTTTTCACCCCCAAACATACTCTTTTTAGCCACTAAAGTGATTTTCCTAAAACTAAGATCCAGCTATGTCATCTGCTTCTTCAATAAACTGCAGTGGCTCCCTATTACCTCCAAGATCAAATGCAAAATTCTGTTTGGTATTCAAAAGACCTTCATAACATACCTCTCTCCTACTTTTCCTGTCTTCTTACATCCTATGCCCCATCTGATACTCTTCGATTCAGTGACATGGCTTCCTTTGCTGTTCCACATTTTCTCAGGCTGTCCTCCATGATTGGAAATATTTCCCCTCCTCATCTCTGTCTACTGGATTCCCTGAGATCCTATTGACTATCTGTCTGGTTTATGGAAGAATGTTCTGGAGTTTTTGACTAGGCAAAACAGATGACCAATCTGTCAGAATAATCAGAACTTCTAAGTTCCTGGTAAACTGCAATATTAATAGCAATAGTTAAATGATTTTCATAAAATACAGGTCTATGTTATCCCCTGTAACACTTACATAACATTTTAAGATGCACAAAGCATTATATAAACATACATATATATAAATTTTTTATGTCAAACATAGAATGATATATATATATATAGAGAGAGATATGTAAAATTTCATTTAGTCCTCACATTAATCTTGTGAAGTACATTTATTATTATTCCCCATTTTATAGACAAGGATACTGATTCTGAAAGAGGTTAAGTGACCTGCCCAGAATCACACAGCTAGTAAGTGACTGATGTAAAATGTAATACCAGGTCTTCTTCACTCCAGGTCTGGAATTCCATCCTCCATACTGGAAGTATTAAATCATAATACACCAGTGGAGCAAGAATCAGATTAAAATGTAACGAGGAAATGTTTAATAACATAAATAAAAATTCAATATAATGCAGGTGGTGTTAATTTGTGATTTTCTAAGTAAATATACAGCCTGTAGTGATCTGTTTCTATTTGAGTTTGATACCACTTCATTATGTCATTTAATTGTGTCTATGAATAACACATGAGGCAAGAAACATCAGGACCTGAATGGAGATGGCATGACCAAGAGCCACATAAGGAAATAAAGGCTGTAAGGAGGAAAACATAGACACAGCCTCAGCTCTTTGCTTAGAGTCATCAGTGATAAGGCCATCTACATATTTGCTTTGGCTGTATGCCTCTCCTGTCAACACATGATGACTCTTGGAGAAGCTGAGTTCCCAAGGTATTCTGGAGGGTGGGAGTGAGAGGAAAAGGGACAAACCTTGGACTCATTTCAAAATGTTTTGTTTCTTTAATTACTGTTTTTGCCCCTAATTAAATGTTTTATTGTCTCAATGTTGTTTCCTTTACTGAGTTTGTTAGCATGACAGTCTAGAAGCCAACACTGGTAACTTACCATTAGAAGTTCCCACAATTCAAAACTGAGTAAGGGAGGGGATTTAAGCTCACATTTCTCTCCTTCATATTTTCTAAATTACAGCCAAATTGGACTATATTTAGCACGACATTTCCAGCTTCCATATATTTGCACAAGCTGTCTGGATTCCTTAATGTATTGCTCTTAAAATTTTTATCTTTCCTCATGACTCAACTCAGGTACCATGTCCTATGAGAAGCATTCTTCATCCTTCCAGTTGTTATTACTCTTTCATTAAATTGCCTTGCATTTACTTATCTGAGTATAATCTGTTCCATCCTAGTAGATTCTAAACTTCTTGAGGGCGGGGTCCTTTTTTTTTTTTCTTCTTCAAATTTAGTGTCTAGCATAGTCCCTTGCATGTAGCCCATGCTTAATAGCTATTTGTGGAAATGAAGTGAAGCTTCTATTCAGTATTATGTAACTGAAACATTTACTCTTATGCACACATTCCTAAGTAAACTTCTACACAATAGTTCCTAAAACTTTTCCATATTTCTTGTTTCCCTCATTATTCTCATTCAGCCTGAGCATATTGAGAAAAAAAATCAGATTTCACCCTGAAGGTTAACAGTTTATTCCCTCTAGCTACAGATTAGATTCTTCTCCCTATCTCCTCCTTCTCCCCCCATTTCATCCTATGGTCACATAAGTCAGAATCTTTGTGTAAAATCCAGCTTCACAAGATTTGATGTGAAATGAGATTTATTTAAGAACATTTAAAATTGATCAAAACCCTCATTAAAATACTGCTACATATGGTACATTTCTCATTAGATATTTCCCATGTCAATCAAGAGAGAATAATCTCACAATTTATTTTGTTCTGTTCCAAATTAGCCCCAAGGCTATTTAAATGCATCACAAAACCAGATCTGCCTGACTGACAGAATGGCAGCAGCCCAGAGCACATTCATAATGCATTTTCAGTTCCAGGAAAAGACAGTAGAGACTCAATGACAGAAAGGTTCATATTTTCCTTGTAGCATTCTCAGGAGGTCACTGCAGTAGTCAGGGGGAGGGGGAGGTAAACAAAGGAGACAAGTTAGTTAGGTGGAACAACCAAAATGGCCATAGTCCAAATGCCACATTTGTGCTTAGATACTCTTTATATGATTTTCCATATGAATGAATAAACTATCCAATTGGAACACCATCAAAGATAAAATCATACTCAATATGGAAAATTCAACTCAGCGATGCATCTTGACTTTGTCACAGCTCTCAAAGTTTAGAATCATAGCTAGGTGGTACAGGGGCTACTACACAGATTCAGTATTAGAAAGCCCTGAGTTCAAATCCTACCTCAGACATGTAATTTGGTATGTAATTCTGAAGAATTCATTTAATCTTGTTCCACCTTAGTTTTCCCACCTATAAAATAAAAGTAATATTAGCACCTACCTTACAAGATTGTTGTGAAGATCAAATGAGCTAATATATGTAAAAGTACTTTGCAAACCTTGAAATACTTTCTAAATAATAGCTCATTTTTATCATTATTAGCATTATCATCATTAATTATATAGTTGGGAAGAATTCAGAGACCCTTCCCTCCAATACCTTTACCCATTACAGGAATATTGACTAAAACATTATGAACCCTATTGCTTCTACGATAAAACATAAAATCCTCAGGCTGGAATTTAAAGCCTTCTACAATTTGGCTCCCATTTTCCTCTTTTATTTTATATTGTCTTCCACATACTCAATTCTAGTTGAATTGCCCTATCAGATATTTTCATGCATGGTATTGTACTTCCTTGTTGTTATTTTTATTGATATCTTTTTGTTAATTTTCATTTCTGAATACCTCTCTTATTATTACATTATTACAAGGTTATAGCTTGTAAGAAAGATTTGAAAGAAGAAAAAGAAATTCAATGATACCAACAAAGACAATAATATGTATATACAATAGCCCATACCTACACCAGCAATATTTTCCCACTACCTCTCTAGGATCAAGTTTTACCATTATACTTATGTGACATTTTGTTTCACTCCCCCTCTCCCTTTCTACATTGAGTCAATGTGTGTGTTTGGGTTTTTTGTTTTTTTTTTTTTGAAGCAGGAGTAATGGATAGAGCTCTGGGCATAGACTCAGGAAACCCTGAGTTCAAATCCAGTTTCTGATACTTCCTAGCTATATAACACTGGTCAAGTTACATAATTTGTCTGACTCAGTTTCCTTAGCTATAAAATGGGGATAATAATATCACCTACTTCCTAGAGTTATTGTGAAGATCAAATGAAATATTTGTAAAGTGTTTAGTATGAAGATGTCTGGCACATAGTAGGCACATAAACAAATGCTTCCTTTCTTCCTTCCTGATTATACTTACTTTACATTCATCAGTAAGTATAATAAGTCTTCCCATACTTCTCTAGTTTTTACATTTGTTGTTTCTTATTGCAGATCGGCAACTTAGTCATCCAACTGATTGCTCCATGCTTTTGAGTCAAGCAGAAAGTAGAAGACCTCTTGGCTGGGGATGTCAGGGATGTTAAGATCTCTTCGTGGGGACATTAAATGTAAAAGCATTGCAACCACAAATTACAATCAAAAGCACCTGATGACTCCTGTTCCCTCTTATTTCTAGTTGGTATATCAGTGACAACACCATTTCAAGCATCATGAATGTTGGAGCCTCAGTCATTGGAGTCTTCTCATGTCTTTGGGGACTTTATTTGTCTCCAAGGAACACTGGATGGAAAGGTTTCTCACAACATCTTGGAGTTTGTTGTGTGGTTGGTTTCATTTCAACTTTGCTTTTCTATCTTGGCTTGTATTGGTTCCTGTCTTCTTCCGTAATCTTCTTCCTTCCTTTCTGGATTACTATGACTATCCTGCTGTGTTGGTCCAAACACATACGCTGTTTTGCTATTCTCTTCTTTTTCTCTTGTGGACTCCACGAAGGCAGAAATGCTCTGATTGCTGCAGGAACAGGAATCGTGACATTTGGCCATGTGAAAAATATCTTCCATAACCTGAAAGGACTGCTGGAAGGGATAACCTGCAACCTCAATATCAAAAGTTTTGCTATTCATTTCCCTCTCTTGAACAAATACATTGAAGCAATTCAATGGCTTTATAGCCTTGTCACAGATATTAGTCTGCTTGAAGAGATTGTCTCTTGGAATCACACATTGGCCATGTCTATTCTCACTCCCAGCAAAGCTTTTGAGATTAGGCTAAACGACACCAAAGGAGAAATCCTAAGTGTGATAGACCATGTAACCACTGTCACAGAGGTGGTGTCTTCTCTGGGCCAAGGACTATTGACCATCATTGGGTTTGCTCTAGTCCTATTCAGAACAGGACGCTTCATGAAATGCTTCTTGGGCCCTCACAGCCATAAATTTGAAAACATCTACATCACCAGACAATTTGTTCAGTTTGATGAAAGTGAGAGGCAGCATAAAAGACCCTGTGTCCTTCCACTTAATAAGCAGGAAAGAAAGAAATACATTATCAACCCTTCCATCTGCTTGGCTCCCAAAGACAAGAGAAGCCTTGGATTGTTTTTCCTCCCCATACTGACAAATCTCTATGTCTGGGCCATGTTTGCAGCCTTGGATTATGGATTGTATCAGCTCATTTCTTCAATTAACAAACATCTCCAAAACTTGCCAGGAATGAAGGTTCACTTGAAACTGTACAGTGAGGTAAGTGAGAATAATGGGCCACAGATTTAGAACTATAAGGGATCTCAGAGACCAACTAATCCAACCACTTTATTTTACAGAAAAGAAAACTGGAGGGAAGGGAAATAAGTGACTTGTCCAGATGGTAAGAGAGGCAAGATTTGGATCCATTGTTTTCCTTTGAGATAGCATTTGACTTCTGAGTTGGAAATAGAGACATAGTATATTGGAGAAAACACTGGATTTGGAGTTAGAGAAATTAGGTAAAAGTAGATTTTCAGATGCCCATTGGAGAGGGAGATTCCTTCAGTGTTATGGATGAGAGACAGAATTTGGAGTGTGGATGAATTGAAAACATCTGAGTAAGAAGGAAAAGGAAGGAAAAATACAGAGAAAGAAGGAAAGAAAAAAGAAAGAAAGAAAAGAAAGAGAAAGAGAGTGAGAGTGAGAGAGACAGAGAGACAGAGAGAGAGAGAAGGAAGGAAGGAAGGAAGGAAGGAAGGAAGGAAGGAAGGAAGGAA
>JAJPUD010002177.1:0-21997 GCA_023553655.1 Myrmecobius fasciatus | reverse complement strand
GAAGGAAGGAAGGAAGGAAGGAAGGAAGGAAGGAAGGAAGGAAGGAAATGTTGAGGGAAGGAGGCAAGAAGGGAGAAAAAAAGAAGGGAAGAAAGAAGGGAGGAATGAAGGAAAGGAAGAGTAAACAAAAGTAAAAATAAAAGGATATGGAAGTAGAAGAATTAAGAGAGGAGTCTTGCCAGACCAAATAAAGTTATTTTAAATTCTTTTGAATTTTATTTTGTCATTTGCAAGTTGAAACAGAGGCTCTGTCATTCCTGGAGCTTACTCTAAGAACTTAGAGCTCTAGGGTGCCTTATAATTAACTAATTCCTTGGGCCTGGAAAAGAGAGTGGGGTGCTGTTCAGTGCAATCAGCTTGAAAAAGCTAAGTAATGAGAGAACAAGCAAAATGTACCTGCTGAGCAGCAAGAAACAAATCTGAGAAGAAGAACTATTTGGATTTAAACAAGAAATAGCTAATGCTCTTTAAATGCTTGCTCTGCAGTGTATAAATAGTTAAGAGCTAACATAATGGAATTGAAAATGAGAGATAATGTACCATTTTCATTGTTCTTGCCTACATTTTTTAGCCCTATGACCAGATTCTTTTATTAGTTACTGAATTAGTGAAATTCAGGAATCTTTATGAACCCAATGATGTTTTCATTGTTGATTAATGCTTTCTTTACCCCAAAAGTAAATACAAATACACACATTCACAGACATATGCACACATACAAAAAGACAGACAGACACATTTATACATACATATTCTCATGGATACAGAAAGAAAACAAAAATCTGGGAGCATAAAGCTTAAAGTGTTTCAGAATTTCAGTGCAAGGTGGAGTAAGAAGGCAAGTATTGTAAAGCAGTCCAGGGAGTGACAAGAAGGGAGCAGAGAATAGAAATAATTGGAAAATTCAAGGTTTCCCAATGGGGCAGCAAGCCAGAGCTTGTTAAAATTATTTTCATTTTGCCATTGGATTCTTCATAGGTGCTAAATGTCTGAATCTATTATTTCTGTGGTTTGTTCAAATATCTATGTGAGCAGGTCCCCTTAGATTTTTCAAGCATGTTGGCTAAAGAACAATTTATAGGATCATAGGCTGAAAATTGGAAAGAATCTTAGAGGTCATACAGTTCAACTGCCCTCATTTTAGGAAAAAAGAAAATGGACACCCTAATAGGGGAAATGACTTGCTCAAGATCATTATGCTAGCACCACCATCCATACTTCGCTTTTTTTTTTTTTTTTTTTTTCTAAAGCAATTGGGTTTAAGTCACTTGCCCAGGGTCACACAGCTAGGAAGTATGAAATGTCTGAGATCAGATTTGAACTTAGGTCTTCCCAACTTCAGGGCTGGTACTCTATCCACTGTGCCACCTAGCTGCCCCCACACTTTGCTTTTGAAAGATGAAATTTCCTAGATCCATAGGACTGATTGAAGTACAGACAAATCTGAGTCAGTGACAGAAGTTAGGAGTCTGTCTCATTAGTAGAAGAACAGAAATGATGCTCTGAACTAGGACAGTGGCTGAGGAAAGACTTGATGAATCACCCTGCCTTTCTGAAAGAGTTAAGTACAAAAATGTTTACTCACTACATTTATAACTTAGCTTTCCAACTCTCAAATCCCTGTTTAGATGCCTTGATGAAATGCCTACTACACCACCACAAAATTGGCCACATGCTGGTTTGTTATTGCAGGACTATCAGACCAGAGTGTTTTGGCAATTTTAATAGTAGGAAAGAACCAACACATTTGCTCTGGAGAACCAAACTTACCTATTTAGTCACAAAGGTTCATTTTTAATTTTTAAATTAGGGATAGGCCACTGAAATTGTTTTTCTGCTTTTTCCCTAGGTAATAGACTAGTAATCCTCTCTACCACATTTCTATGGCCTTGGAAATGCCTCTATTATATCCTAATATGGAGGAGAATAACTTGATTCCTAGATATGATGAGGATAGCACTCTGAGTCTGTGGCCACCACAATATTGGGGTGCTGGGACAAGACTTCCTAAGATCTCACTTAAAGACCTCACTAAACCTCACACTACTTTGAGGTTAATTCTCAAGTCCCAAGGTGCCTCATTTAAAGTGGAATATGTTATTCATGGATAGGATCTGGTCCATTAATTCCTGTTTTCCAAATGAGAAAACCAGTCCACAGAGGGATTAAATGACTTTCCTAGGTCAGGAGGAAAAAGCTGAATCAACAAACCTGACTATCCTTATTGGCTTCATTACATGACTATCAATGTCAATTCCTTAATTCTGGGCCAATCTTAAGCAGTTCACATTGACCTTGGAATGGTACCTGCTTCATCAATTTTTTTTTTGCTTCAATCAAAAAGTCAACTATTTCTAATCCAGAAAAAACCTTCAGAAAAAGGAAACATTATTGTATTTTTAAAGATCTCCAGAAAAAAAAATGTGGAAGAAACATAAGAAAACTAGTTTCTACTGTGGAGCATATTTTAGTGTCTAACAAGAAACATGGTAGCCTTCTGTGATCACAGAATGTTGTTTCAAAAGATGTTTTAGTCTCTCTCATCATTTATATCAGATTAGAATGAGCTGTGCCTTAAAGGAAGAAATGTAAGGCAGAGGTGAAGAGGGAGTACAATCTAGACATGCAGGACAGTGTGAAGGCAAAAATTTGGAAGGTAGACTAACATATATGAGGAATATAGAAAATGATAATAGTATTTGTCTCACACAGTTGTTGTAAAAGGTAATATAAGCCATGTTAGAAGTAACAGTGGATAGAGTCCTAGACCTTTAGATAGGAAGCCCTGAGTTACAAATTTGATCTTAGATCTTACTAGACATATGGCCCTGGGAAAAACTTTTAATTTTTCTCAGCCTCAATTTCTTCATCTATGCAATGGAGATAATTATAGCATCTACTTCCCAGGATTGTGTGAAAATAAAATGAACTAATATTTGTAAAGTATTTTGCAAATTTTAAAACACTACATGAATGCTAGCTATAATAATAATTATATATTATAGATATATGTTTTATCTTTTTGTCCTCACAGTTCTATGAGGTAAGCACTGTAGGTATTATGAAATTCTTTTTTTTACATATAAGGAAACAGAGTGTCAGAAAGATTTTGACTTGCCTGTATTCAATAATAATTTGCAGTAAATGAATTGAAATCCAGGCCTATCCTAGCTGTATATCTCGCACTTTCTTCCCTAAACCCTGGATTGACTTTTGACTCTTCATAATATGGATTTCTTACCTTCAGTCTTATTCCTTTCCACATAATTTACAATTCAGTGACTCTTTTCTCTTCCCCCATACACAACACTTCATCTTTCAACTCTACACATTTTCACAGGTTATTCTCCATGTCTGGAATTCTCCCTGCTCTCCTCCTAGAGCTCCTTTTTCCAGTTCCCCCACTGTCCCAGACATTCCAACTTTATTCAAATTTCAGCTAAAGTCCCATCTTCTGCAAAACATCTTCCCAATCCTCCTTAATACTAACCTTTCCCTCTGGGATTATGTTCAAATCATTCTTTATATATTTTGTTTGTACAGAATTGTTTACAAGTTGGCTACCCCATTTTACTGTGAGTTTCCTGAAGCAGATTATTTTTGCCTTTCTTTGTCAATCCAGAACTTAGTACAGAACCTAGCGTACAGTAGGCATTTAATAAAGGATAATTGACTTAACTTGACTTTGCTTTTGTTTCAGGTGAAGGGATATCGTGACATCATAAATGACTCATCCTTTAATATATCCCTGTTTGAACCCAACTGCATTCCCCAACCTGAGCTCTTTATGTCTAAAACATGGATCCCACTAAGTGTCATCATTCTGATGTTGGTGGTACTAGGTTTGCTATCCTCCATCCTAATGCAGTTTAAAATCCTAGTGTCTGGGTCATTCTACCCTGATGTAGAGAGAGATCGGATACAATATCTGCATGCCAAGATGCTCAGGAGAAGATCCAAGCAGTCATTGAAGAAAGGAAAACAGAAACTGAGGCAGTTTATTACAGAGGTAAGGAGAAGGGGATGGGATGTAAGAAGTCTAAGAGGACCTCTAATTTAATCTAAGAATCAGATTATGGCATTTATCACTGTACAGTGTCAAAATGACAGTTTTTAAAAAGCACTTTGACATTTATATAATGCTTTGAAGTCTGACAACAAATGTTAGAAGAGGGATTCAAGGTCAGATCTTCTTAACTCTAAGAGCAACATGTTTCTATCCCTTGTATTACAATGATTCTTATCAAAACAGTGTTCCAGGTCCACAAAGGGGGTGAGGTTTATGGTAAGAGAGCTCACCTCCATGCCAGGAAAATTTCCTTCAAGTCCTGTCTGTAACACATAGTGATTCTAGGCAAGGTATTTAACCTCTGAGTACTAGTGGAGACAAATGGTAGAGGGAATTTCATCACCTGGAAGTCTCCTATAACAATGAATTCACTGGTCTAGCCCCTATTCCACACACCAATCTTTGGGATATCGTGAACTTATTCATTAGAAGTATGACTTCTTAGGATTTTGTTTTGTTTTGCTTCATTTAACTCAGAAAGCAGTTGAGACCTACAAAATGTCCCATTAAAATTTGTTTCAAGCTTTATTGTTGCCACACTAAAGGAAGAATTCCTGTTGTTTTTTTTTGAAGGGCACACTCAATGATAAATATCATATTGTCCTCTCTTTGCTCTCCTGAAGTGTGTGTTAACAAAGGAATTAATTAATCAATGAACATGCATAGTACTTACTATGTGCCAGGTGTTATGCTAGGTGTTGGGGGATACAAAAACAGAAAAACCTGAAGGAATTTACATTCAATGGTTAGGGTGGGGTGAGGATGGGAGGAGTGAATATATAACGTGCATGGATAGCACCATGAACAGCTTCCTGCCCCTAAGAATCCTCTGGGCTCACAAGGATCCCAATTAATCCTGGAACCTTTCTCCTAGGTGGGGAGGGAGGTCAGAATCTCTTTAACTCATTATCATTCTCCTCTTCCTTTTCCTCCTCCTTCCTCCTCTTCCTTCTTCTGTTTTGTCTATCTCTACATGACTCTATTTGGGGTTTTCTTGGCAAAGATGCTGGAGTCCTTTGCCATTTCTTCTCTAGGTCATTTTATGGATGAAGGACTGTGGTAAACAAGGTTAACTAATTTGCCCAAAGCCACACAGCTAGTAAATGGTGGTAACTAGATTTGAATTCGGGAAGATGAATCTTTCTGACTCCCTGGCCAGCATTCTATCCACTGTACTATCTACCTGTCCCAAATGTGGGTTACAAGTTTCTCACCTCTTGTATAGGTCTGCATTGTACAATATTGTGTGGTATGCAACTCACCCAATAAATCTCAGATCTCTCAAGGTGCAAGGAGAAAATTTATCCGGTTTTCATGAGAAGGGGGCAGTCACTCTCACCATATGGAGGGGGGAAAGTGAGGGCCCTGAGCACAGACAGAACGGGCAGTGTATAGAGGTTCCTGATGCAACATTAACCCCTTCCTTTCGGGCTCATCCTCATTGACTGGGAATGTGACTTTACATTCTAAATACAAAAACTACAGTGAACAGGAAACAACACATAGCCAATTTAAACAAAGACATTCCTTTTACTGACCCTCAGACATATGCTTTCAATGTATGAGAGATAAGGGCTGAGTCAGTCTGTCTACACTCTCCCAGACTTGCTCCTCCTCCCCATATCCTGGGAATTCTTTGCCAATGAGGAAAGGCAGGGGAGAATGGGAACCTGATTCCATAGTCTAGTTAATTTATAATTTGCCTTTTGAAGAAGTATTAAATTTTCCATTCAATATGGATGTAAGATATGGGACAGCCTTTATTCACCTATCATGCAACATGTCCATCCTTCATTCTTAAAGAGGGCCAATGACTTCAAGAGACTGATGTCTTGCCTTGCAAATGAATTGAAGTGAGGCAGGACTGTACAAAGTCATCAGCCTCACTCCAAACCCATATGAATTCAGTGGCAAGACTTAGATCAGGATAACTGGAGAAGGCCCCAGATGAAGTGGCAGACCTTGGACTTTTTAAACTAAGGTCTTTTTCAGGTCTCAGTTTGTCTGCGTCAATTCAGTGACTTAAGGCATGGTAAAAATCGAGACAAAAGATGACCTAATTTGACTGCTCAAAAAAAAAAAAAAAATCAGCCTGGGAGGGGAAGTTCTACAAGGTTTCTGGCCAGAACAGAAACAATTACTGTTTACATTCAAGTCATCAAAACCCAAGCAATGAGCAAGTGAGGCTTGGGCTAGCATCTATTATTGGCCAATAAGGGAGAAACAGAGTGATTTGAGATTAAAGGCATAGTTAATTAAATCCATTAGAATCTCAAGGGGCTTTATCTAAAACTGCTTTTCCAGAACTCTGTTTCCAGAAATCACAAATGAAACTACTGGAGACAAAAAAGTTAATTGTCATAAAGTTTTTTTTGGGGGGGGGGGGAAGGGGGAAATAGAATAAATAATTATGGAAGAAAAAAATTTAGCCCCCAAACTCCAACATATCTTTCAAGGGTAAAGTGATCAGAATTTATATTTCTTTGAAGAGAGTACCTACCAGTTAGGGTATGAGTCCCCATGTGGATGGAAAAGAGAAAAAAAAAGATGGAAAGAAGGAAGGAAGAAAGGAAGAAAGGAAAGAAGGAAGGAAAAAAGGAAGGAAGGAAGGAAGGAAGGAAGGAAGGAAGGAAGGTAAGGGAGGGAGGAAGGAAGGGAGGGAGGGAAAGAGTGAGTGAGTGAGGAAGGAAGGAAGCAGAAAGGAGGGAAGGAAAAAAGAAAGGAAGGAAGAAAGAAAGGGAAAGAGGGAGGGAGGGAGGAAGAAAGGAAGGAAGGAAAAAGGAAGGGAGGGAAGAAAAGAGGAAAGGAGAGAGGAGGGAAGAAAGGAAGGAAGGAAGGGAGGGAGGGAGGAAGGGAGGGGAAAAGGAAGGAAGAGAGTGAAAGAAGGAAGGGAGGGAGGGAGGAGGGAGGAAGAAAGGAAGAGAGGGAAGAAAGAAAGGAAGGAAGAGAGGGGGGAGGAACAAAGGGAGGGAAGAAGGGAGGGAGGGAGGAAGGAAGAAGGGGGGAGGAACAAAAGGGGGGAAGAAGAGAGGGAAGGAGGGAGGAAGGAAGGAAGAGAGGGGGGAGGAAGGAAGGAAGGAAATAGAAGAATTGCCCAGTTGGGACTATGAGTTGGGTTCCCAGGAAACAGTTAATTGTGCTCACATATTGTTTGTCCTTCATTCTAGAAGAGAACCAATGACATTAGGAAGGTGATATTTTGACTTGCAAGTGAATTGGATTTAAGTGAGGCAGAGAAGTGCAAAGTCATTATTAGCCTTACTCTCCCAGAGACATCTGAGTCCAATGGCAGGACATAGGTTAGGACTACTCATGAAAAATGAATAAGAAAAAAAAAATAAAGTTCTTCCAAGAGTGTATATACAAGGATAGAAATATAAAGCATTCAAATAATGCCAAAGTAAATGCCAAATAAAAGTAGACTCTTACTTCAGAAGGCAAAAACATTTTTGTGGGACTATGGAATAAATGTTTCCCATCTACTTTTCATGTGTACTGTTCAAGCAGCTCATGAACTATCATTGAGGATTGAAAAGGCCTATATCTCATAATTCTCATGATGTGGCTTTAGTCCTTCAGTTCCAGAAAAGCCCTCTGTTTTCCTAATCATTTAATGAATACATCTCCTTCTTCAATGCCAATGACTGATTCTAGACTTCAGAAATTTTAATGCTTTGGGGACTTTAGATCCTGAGTCTCCAGAACTCAAAAATATTCACAATGTAACTTCCCAAATTGTAAACATCCTTCCTGAAGACTGATAGCGTGTGGCTCAGATGGAGAAGTAAGTGACCACCATATAATAAAATAGCTGGAGATATCTCTAGGAGCAAAATGAAGTTTTATTATATGTTCTTGCAAGAAGTGGGCGTCACTCCAGTCGAATAAGCAACTGAAGGGAGTAGGCACTTTACAGAAGCAGAACAGCAGATTATATAGTCCCTAATGCAAAAAATACCTCCCATCACTGCCCTCATTCTCATTGGCCAAAGGAATGTAGTTTTACATTCTAAAGGTGGGAACTGCCCTAGAGACAGGAAGAGCTTTGGCAAGTAAGAGTATTTTGGTTTAGGTTGAGGTAGTAAGCAAATGATGTCATGAAAAAATTGCAGGAAGGGGAGGTAGGTATGTCCTAATGGGTGTTCAGACCTACATCAACTTTGGGGTTGGTGAAGCCTTACTCAATTTTTTTTTTCTGAGGCAATTGAGGTCAAGTGACTTGCCCAGGGTCACACAGCCAGGAAGTGTTTAAGTGTCTGAGACCAGATTTGAACTCAGATTCTCCTGACTTCAGGACTGGTGCTCTATCCACTGTGCCACCTAACTGCCCCAGCCTTACTCAATTTTCACAACTGTTGGAAAGACTTCACTCCATCTCGTTCAATAATCTTTGAGCTTCACTCAGAAACAGAAAGGCAGAAAGCAACCAGAGAGTAGAGTTCCATGAACTCACCATCATGGTCTTCTTTTGTAAGATGAAATCCTGAGGATAGATGGGAAGAGAGGGATAGAAATCTTCCTTGATGCACTGCTGTCTGAAAGTCTAAGGGAGAAACAAATTCCCCTACATAAGGGAATTTTTTTTTTAAAAAAAATTACTTTTTTAAATAAATAAATATCTATTTTGTCTCCCTTCCACCTCAGCTCCACCCCATCCCTTATTTAAAAAAATGAACATATGAAACTATTGCAACACATATACAAAGCTAAGCTAAACAAATTCCTGCATTTATGTCCAAAAATGTGTGTCTTCTTTACCCTGAGTCCTCTTTACCAGAAGATGGGTGGGCTATCAGACAGTCAGCAATCAATTTTAAGTGTTTGCAATGTACTAGATGATGTCCTAAGTCCCAAGGATAAAAAATAGTAGCAGAAAAAAGAAAATCAGTGTTTACCTTCAAGGAATTTGCACTTTAATGAGGGAGGACAAACACAAAAGAAAGTTGGAAGGGGAGGTGAGGGAGGAGAGTAAATGTTACTAAACTTGGGCATGATTGAGAAATCTGGAGGATGTCAGCTCTGTGAACTATGAAGGATTAGTGGCTTGGGTGCCTTCCTTAAACAGAAGTTCTAAAAGAAGTCAAGGAATTAGAGAAAAGTGCCCCTGAGTTAGAACCTAGACATGTGAAATCTTGGGCTGAAGTGATCTTTCAGGATGAAAAAGTTACTAGGACATGGTACACAGAGTATAGTACCTAGAAGGGAAGATGTAAGAAGACTGGAAAGAAAGGAACAAATAAGACAAGCCTCAGTTTATCATTTATCAAATGAAGTTGGACTTAATCATTTCTAATGTCCCTTACATCCATGATTTTCTGATCTCGTTTAATCTGCTTCCTTCTACAAGTTGCCTCCTCTGCCATTCTTTCCCACTCTTTCACTTATTTTCCATCTTTCCCCCAACTAGCATATTTCCTACTGCCTAAAAACATATCCATGTCTCCCCTATCCTGGAAAAAATCCCCACTTGATCCTTGCATCCCCATTTTCATACTCTATTTCCTCTACCTTTGTAACTAAATTCAAAAACTGTCTACAATAAATGTCTCCACTTTCTCTCCTCTCTTCTTATCCCCTTAGGAGTTACCTTTTGACCTTATAAATCCACCAAAACTGATCTCTCCAACGTCACTCATGGTCTTTTATTTGCAAATCGAATAACTTTTTCTTTATCTTCATTCTCCTTAACTTCTCTGAAGCCTTTGATCTTTTTCAATCATCCTTGTTACTCTTTTGCCTCTAGATTTTGAGAACCATTTTCTCCTGTTTTACTCCCTCCCTATCTATTCAAGGCTCAGTCTTCTTTGCTTGATTTTCCTTCAGATCATATCCTATAAACATAGGTGCCCTTCAGTGTTCTGTCCTGATCCCTCTTCTCTCTATGTACAGTACTACTTTTTCACTTGATAGTCTCATCCACTCCCAGAGATTTAATTACCCCCTCTATGTTGATGATTTTCATATCTACCTATCCTGCCTCATTCTCTCTGCTGACCTCCAACCTTACATTTTCAATGCTTCAGATTGAATGTCCAATAGACATTTTAAACTCAATATCTCCAAAGCAGAACTCATTATCCTCCCCCTCCTTGATCTTTCCCCCATATTGTCCCATTCTTCTCTATTCCAGTAGAAGGCAACACCATTCTCTGAGTCCTTCAGGCTCAAAACCCAAGAGTCATCCTGTATTGCTCCCTATCTCTTACTGAGCCCTTGCCACCATATTCAAGTTGTCATGCCTATCAATTTCATTTTTTGCAACATCTTTCAAATATAACTTTTTGACATTGCCATCCCTCTAGTGCAGACCCTTATCACATCACTCCTAGATTATTGCAATAGCCAACTGGTATCATGTCTGTTGGCTTATGTCTCTCACTACTCCAATCCATTCAGACATAAAAATTTGCCTAATGCACAGGTTTATTGTCACACACACACACACACACACACACACACACACACACACACATACACACACCCCATCACCACCACCACCACCATCACTACCACCACCACCTTCTTCCCCAAACTATACTCCATAAACTCTAATGACTTTTATTGATTTCAGTATCAAATACAAAATGCTGTTTGGTATTCAAAATCCTTTATAACCTAGCCCTCTTCTACCTTCAGTCTTACACCTTATTCTTCACCCTGTACTTTGAATATAATGACACTGATCTCCTGGCTTTTTCAGAAACAAAAACCTCCATTTCTAGTTTCTGGGCATTTTCTCTGGGTGAACCCCACCTCTGGAATGTTCTCCCTCTTCTACTCTGATAACTGATTTCCCTGGCTTCCTTTGAGTCTTATCTAAATTCCCACCTTCTACAGAAAGTTTTCCCTAGCCCCTCTCATTTCCAATGCCTTCTCTCTGTTAATTATCTCCTATTTATCCTCTATGTAACTTGCTTTGTATGTATTTTTGAATGTTGTTTCTCCTTCATTAGATTGTAAACTGCTTGAGAAGAAATTCTGTCTTCTGCCTCTTTTTGTATCTCTAGTACTTAGCATAGTGCTTGGGACATAACGGGTTGATTCCGTGAGAATAGAAACTATGATACTTTCATAAGAGAAGCTGTACTCTCCAGTTATATGCCAGAGTACATCTTTTGAACCTTAGCCAATAAATCATGAGGAGGTAATTCCAGACCACAAAAGCCAATCAGTAAGGTGTCAGTGCATGAGTCTACCCCAAGAGGGGCAATTCAGTTGCATTTGCTTTAGGAATGTCTGTTTCTCCCATTCCCTATGCCCCTATCCCCAAAATGTAAGTTTTTTGAGGGCAGGGATTACTTAAAAAACAAATAAATCTCTGTGTTCCTAGCACCTACCACGATTCTTTGTACAGAGTTGTCAGTTTAATAAATGTTTATAGGATTAAATTGAATTGTCCTCTACTGCCCTTTCTCAACTACAAAAACTATGAAAGCAAGAACTTTCAAAGACTCCTTATTGGTTCATGGACCATGAAGTAAGTAGCGTCTTACAAATGCCTGATATTTGAGAATAATTTGATTCCAATTTACCTTTCTCATCTTTTTCAGTTGCACTTCTGGTTTCCCGTCCTGAAAATGTTTGGGGAGGGCACTGCATCCCCTGCAAATGAAAACAATCCTTGAAAAATTCCAAGCAGCTCTTCAGCTAAATTTATCTCAGCAGCTCCCCTCAGATTTATGGATGCTTGGCACATGTCACGGTTCATTCCCAACTGTATGGAAATGTGACATTTACTTTCATTTTATAGTCTTAGAATTTTCAGGGCCAACATTCAAGAACTCTAGAGGCTGCTTATTTCCTCCAGGGTACATATTATGTGCAATTAGCCTGGGCTGCCACCAGCTTGGCAGAAGAGGGAGGGTCAAGTGGAGGAGGAGTTTAATTGTAACTTTGTGATGAGCAGCTTGGTGATGTGGACAAAAGGAAGTAAGCATTTATGTAGCACCTAATATGTGCCAGGTGCTGTGCTAAGTATTTTTAAAATATTATCTCATTTGATCTTCTTGCAGCAGCCTGCAGTGTAGGAGTTGTTGTTATTACTCTCATTTTATAGTTGAGGAAATGAGGCAGGTTAATTGGTTTGTCCATTGTCACATGATTAAGTATTTGAGGATGAATTAGAGTCTTCAGACTAAGCACTCTAACCACTGTGCCACATAGCTACTTAATGAAAAGTTTGTTGGACTTGGAATCAGGAGAGATCTGGGTCCAAAATCTGCCTTTGACATTTATTATGTGGCATCAGAAAGTTATTTTGCCTCAGTTTTTTCATTTGTAAAATACAAACTATTAGGTGGATATAACATTAGCCTTAGAATCAGGAAAACTCAAATTCCTAAATTCAAATCTAGTCTCAGACATATACTAATTTTATGACCCTGGGCAAGTCACTTAGTGCTGTTTACCTTAGTTTCATCATTGTAAAATAAACTGGAGAAGGAAATGGCAAACCACCCCAACATCCTTGCCAAGAAAAACTCCTAAATTAGGTTACAGAGGGTCAGACATGACTGAACAAGAGACTAACTCACAGGGTTGCTCCAAGGATCAAATGAAATAGTCTGTGTGTGAAGCACTTTTTAAACGTTCAACACTAAAAATAAATGACAGCTATCATTATTAATAATTTAGTTGGTGGTATTAATAGTAAAGGTATTTGTTTTGAGTCAAACCTTTGGATTGGAGTACATGCCTTGTTCCAGCTTTAGATGGCACAACTAAGGCATAGCTCTTCTATTGATGGTAAATTACTGTAATTAAGGGTGAAATGCCAAAGAGGAAGTAATTCGTTTAAGAAAAATTTATAAAAGTTACAGGACAGTAGATGCCCCAGGAAGCAAATTGCCAGAAAAGCATTCATTATTTGAGGGGCTTTAAAAATCAGAGGGAGTGAAAATTTTCAATTGCAAAGTGGTTCTAGTCTAACAACAGAAAAGTCCCCCACTGCTCTCAAGTGGCAGAGCTCCTCTTCTCCATAAAATATCTTCAACTTACTTAACTGTGTGAATGTGGTTTTCTATTCAGTAGAATGGAAGCTCCTTGAAGGATTACTTTTTCTCTTTTTATCCTCAGCCTTACATATAGTAGGAAATGAAAGAAAATGCACACTAAATGAATTAGTCAGTCAGTGAGTGAATTTGTATATCTATAGAATCTGAGATGACATCTTAGTGACCTATCTTCCCCCAGAAACATTGCTTCCTTTATAGCATTATGGGAACTTGGCAAGGTTGTTTGCAGAAGACTCCATGTGTTCATATCACAATATTTCTAGTTTCAGTTCATGACAACAAAAGAGCACGATTCCTGTGGGAATTAAAATATTAAATGACATTTATGGAATGCTCCAAAGTTTTTCAAGATTATTTTGCACATGTAATAAAATAGGGGTCTGAGAAAAATGAGTAGATCTGCATATGCCCCAGATCTGCATTACACTTAATCTTATTTGATATTTACATTAACATTGAGAGCTAAGTGCTATAGAGGCAGCTTGTAGGGTGAGGAAGGAAGAGGTTCTGGTTCTGGAATTGAGTAACTCAGTTTTGAATCTTGTTCTCTTCACCATTCATTGCCTGTCTGATTGTGGAAAAGTGACAGTTTCTTTGGATCTCATTTTATTTATCTGTAAAGTAAAGACTTCTATACTATTCAATAAATAAATCATTAAGTCCCTTCTAGCTCTGTATCAAAGATCTTATGACTTTAGAATTAAAGAAACTGAAGCTAAAAAATTTAGATGATTTGCCCAGAGGCACAAGGTTGCTTAGTTTCTGAGGCATAATTTGTGTGAAATGCCAATAACAGACCAGCCAATAATAGAGACCATGAAAACAAGAAAAGACAGAAAACACTGCTCAAGTAAAGACTCTCTTTATTGTGTCATTGCTCTCCATATTTAAGCCTTAAAACAGCAATATTACTAAGGAGACATAAAGAAATTTAAAGCAAATAAATCAATTTGTGAGCAAAAGAACAATGTTTTGTATACTGGTAGAAACTAGGCATTCTCTATAGAAACAGCATCACCCCCTTGCCATTCTGATTAATGATACACACTCAACACATTCGTTCCTTATTCTTCTCAGTCTTTGCTAGGCTGCTGGCTGATATTTTAGAGGGTTTAAGGGGATTCAAAGCCAGGTCGAAATAACCTCGAATCCTGCAGTTAAGCAGATGTTGCTATGTATGTGTTGTTGTCTGGAGAGACACAAATTTGAATCCAGGTGTTCCTGACTCCAAGTTTAATACTTATTCTACTATACCACACTACCTCCTGAAAAGGGGAATATGATCTCAACAATCTGTTTCAGTCAATAATTTTAGTTATCTTGTACTTTAATGTGTTTTCAAAGAAATAAACTTGTAATAAATAATTATGTGAAATTGTTTGCATTTACTTTTTTTATTAAACATTACCAATACCAAGATAGAAATGAGAGTGTTAATTCTATCTAAGAAAAATGATTACTCATTTTCAATTAAAATAAATGTTTTCAGTTTTGTCAGTGAATCATAGGACCATAAATTTGAAACTGGATGGGGTTCTAAATGCCATCTAGTCCCATCTATACATTTTACAGATGAAGACACTGATGTCCAAGGACATACAGATATTAAATGACAAGCCAAGTCCTTAGTGGGAATCTTAGCTTTGCTGCTTACTACTTTTGCAACCTTAACATCTCGATAGTTTATTTATCTGTTAAATGAAGGAATTGGACTAGATGATCTTTAAGGTTCCTTTACTTCTACACACTAAAGATCTGTAATCAATTAAAGTCAATGAGTAGCAATTTCTAGAGGTAACATGGCATAGTAGGCAGGAGGCAGGTTTAGAATCTGCAATACCAGTATTCAGATGTGATTAACTGTGTAATTAACTGTGTAACTTTATGTAATTTTTCTTTCCTCTTTGATCTTCAAGCTCGTCCATAGAACATCTATACTAAGTAACATATGGGCTACTAACTTTGTATCTCATTCAAAACATAAAAATCCTCAAGCTCTCTGCTCTTTAATATTTCCCCATACTCTTTCTCATATTCAGTATCTCTTTATCAACCAGCTTTTTCCAAGCTGTCCATAAAGAAACCTAGACCTTCCTTATTTGTTTTTTTAAGCTTTCAAGTGACCCATTTCCCAGTTTCTAGGTAATTTGAAGAACAGAATCCTCTAGATTTATTTCTATAAGCTCCCTTCAAAATGTTTTGCTTGTCATCAGTCAGATGATATACTCACTTAATAGCAAAGTTACTTAAATTAAATAGCAAGCTATATTAAGTAATAGAATATTCCTCCCATAAACCTTGTATTCATTCTTCAAAATAAAACACATTCTGTAGGAATAATTTATCATCACCATTGTAGCAAATATTCATATAGTACTACACACATACACATGTGTGTCTATGTCTATGTGTGTGTGTTCACTAGAAATTCACAATCCCATGAAGAAGGTATTTTTATCTGTAAATTGCTTCCCACTTTACATATGAGAAAACTAAGGATGAAAGAGACTAAGTGACTTGCCCAGGATCACACATCTAGTAAGTATTAAGAGCAAGAATAAAACTCAGGTTTATCTAACTCCAATTCTGTTATTTTATTCACTATAACAACACTTAGGAATTATATATGGCATATCTTCACATGGAGATAAAGTGGGTGTTACTATATGAAAACCCATTCAAATGAAACATATATGACTAGATCACATGCACAGAGAATTTTCAAAAACTTGGATTGTCTTTAACTGATTGAACTAATCTCTGTCAGGTTATTTCCTCACAATGAATTGTTCTCTATTTCAGGAATTGCTATTCATGAGTCTCTTCTGTTTTCTACCTGAAGTTGTTTGATTCTACCCCCATCAGTGATTGTTCTCTGCTCTAGCTTTTCATCAACTCTAATTCCGTACTCCATAATTTTTCCCCTGGCTGAATACCCACTCACCTACTATGTATGGAATTCTCATCCTCATTTCTACCTCCTGACCTTCCCAACTTTCTTCAAGCCTCATCTAAGATCTCACCCTCTGAAGGAAGGCATTAAAGGCAGTTGCATACATCTGTGGATTATCTATCTAAACACACACGTTTTGGTATATGTGCATGTAAATACACACATTTATATCAACTTATATACATCTATATACATCTCTTGTCGGTATAAAGTTATTTGCACATTGTTTCCATCTTTATAGTATATATGTTCTTTGAGAACAGGAAATTTCTTTTACCTTTCTTTGAATCACCAATGCTTAACACAATGCTTGGCAAATAGCAGATGTTTAATAATTGTTTATTAACTGGACTTTTCAGGATTGCCTGATTTATTTTACAATGAATACTAAGGAGGCCAGGTTATGACTTTTTTGCCAGTTTCTTAAAATACATTCATCTTTCATCTTGTGGCAGTTGTAAGATGAAATGACTGAGGAAAACAAAGTTTTAACCTTTGGAGCATAACAATTTATTAATGCAATATAGGCCAATTGCCCGGCAAACTGAGACCAGACCTTTTCAGCTCAAGATTCTAAATATAGGGAGAGACAGACTTTTATACATTAAAAACTATTAATCAAATAAGACTAATTAATTAAAAGGAAATAATGCAATATAAGGAAATCTGATTTATAATTGGATGAAATATTAGAAATTTCTAAAGTTGGGAGGGGACAGCAAATAGGTACAATTCTCTGAATTCAGAAAAAGAGGTATCCCATTCCCTCAAATATCTATAAATAATCAAAAGAACATGGAAACAGTGACTGATCAGTATGAGGTATGTTTTCAGATAAGACATATGAGTTGCTTGAATTGTAGGAAAATTTCTTGCATCAGTCTCTGGGTCTGATTGAACTTTTGGTCAACACAATATAGGCCCTTTAAAGATCTCTAAGCAGCAGGGAAAGGTGGTCCAGTTTCTTAACCTTGTAGGGCTAAGCAATAAAATTTTCTCCCAATTCCCATAATTGAATAAAGTTTCTCACAAGACAGAATTTGAACTGTACCTAAATTGAATAGAAATGGAATTGAACTAGCTCTAGAATTGAGTCACAAAATGGAGTTAGTATGATTCACTCCATTCCTACAATTAACCACTTGCTGTCCTAATCCTTTCAGTTTCCTCAATTTTTCTTAATTGGTAGGGTAAGAATTTGTGTGGGAGAAGGAAGGTATATTGTGGTAAATACTAGAATAGCCAGACACATCAATTAACACAAAGTGTTTTCACTTTGAAATAAAAATGTCCATCCTACTATCTCTATTTTCTATATGGATTTTTAAAATGCACTATATCAATGAATAAAGCTAGTCCTTTGAGGTATTCTAAATTCTGTTCCTTATAGATAATAAACTTTTCTGCCTTTTATGAAAACTTTTCCATTCATCTCCCTTCTCTATTAGTTAATGCATAGCTGAAGTAAGCTATCTGTAACTCTGCATCTAGTGAAGGGCTGTGCTTTGTAATGTTCTCTCTGATTGAGAGAACTCTCATAGGTCTTCTTAGCCAGTATTCTAAGCCAATAACTATCAATTTCTGTAACTTATGTAGTTTTCTTAATCAATTACAATGAAGCTTTTTTTTTATTACTGAACAAGCTTTCTCTAAAAATATGTTTAATAATTAAAGCCTTACCCTACATGTAGATCCCAACCTAACTACTGAGGCTTATTGGACAATGCTTCCCTTTCTGCATTTTGTGATCCATTCAAATAAACCTTTTTGATATTTTTTTATTAATGACATTCCATCTATTATCTTACTGCTTTTCTTCCTCCTTGCCTTAGTTCTGCTCTCCTTTAATATGCAGTTTAGAAGACAGAGCCAAGATGCTAGAGTAAAGACAGGGACTCACCTGAGCTCTCCCCCAAACTCCTTCAAATACCTTTGAGTAATGATGACTAAAAAATTTAGAGCTTCAGAACCCACAAAAAGATGGAATGAAACAATTTTCTAATTGAAGCTAACTTAGAAGATCAACAGGGAAGTACTGTTGCACCAGGGTGGGAGTGCAACAGAGTCCTGGCATAGGCCACTCCAATGCAGTCCTGGCCCCAGCATACCAGGAGGGAGCCTTGGGAAGCACTGAATCAGCAGCATTGAAACCAGCAGTAGCAATAATATGAATATCAGAAGCAGTGATAGCTTCAGGAGGGCTCAGCCTATAGATGGTAAGGGCATTGAACAGCTGGTAAAAATAAGACTATAGGGGTCTTTTATTAGCCCTGAGGCAGGGCTCTTGTTTTGCTTATACTTAGATGCAGGATGTAGTCCTGGCTCACAGTTCCAGGGTGTGGAGGAGCATTATACACTAGAATTTATAGCCACAGTAGAGCAGAGACCCTTCTCACTTTTCCAGGGTAGAAAAGAATGCTTGCGGTTACTTATAGAACAGATTATAAGCCAGGAGAGTAGTAAACACACTTCTCCTTGGATCATATCACCTTAGAAGAAATGAAAACTTACAAATCCCTAAAAGGATCTCTGAAAAGAGCTACATAAAATCCCTGAAGCTTGGGACATTGCATTCTCTACTCTGGAAACAGAGCTCTACTTTAGCAAAGAGTTAAAAGCCAAATAATAGACTGGGAAAATGAGCAAACAACAACAAAAAAATGCTGACTATAGTATATATCTATGGTGACAAAACACATACTCAGAAAAAGATTACAAAATTAAAGTTCTTACACCCAAAGCCTCCAAGAAAAATGAGAATTGGTCTCAGACCATGGAAAAGCACAAAGGGTACTTTAAAAATCAAGTAAGAGAGGGAAAAGAAAAATTAGGTAGAGAAATGAGGGTGATGCAAAGGGAAGTACAAAAAGCTAATGAAGAGAAGAATGAAGGTCAGAAGAAAAACACTTTTGAGGAGGAACAGGGTGAAAGGAGAGAGAGAATAAAATAAATGGAGGGGATACAATTAGCAATAGCATTTGTGAACAGAATTTTGAGGCAAGTTTCTCAGATGAAGGCCTTATTTCTCTTATAGAGAACTGAATTAAATTTATATATGAAAAAGAACTATTCCCCAATTGATAAATAAGCAAAAGATATAAATAATTTTCAGATGAAGAAATCAAGCTATTTATAACTGTATGAAAAAAAATACTCTAGCTCACTACTGATTGGAGAACTACAAATTGAAACAATTCTGAGGTACTACCCTCATATCTATTAGATTGGCTAATGGGCCAGAAAAGGAAAATGACAAATGTTGGAGGGAATGTAGGGGAAATGATATATTAATGCATTCCAGATGTAATTGTGAATTGATTTAATCAGCATGTAGAGCAATTTGGAACTTTGCCTAAAGACTATAAAATCATACATACCCTTTGACCTAACAATACCACTACTAGGCATGTATCCCAAAAGAGATTAAAGAAAGGAAAAGGACCTGAATGTGCAAAATATTTATAGCAGTTCTTTTCTCAGGGCAAAGATTTGGAAATTGAGGGGGTGATTGAATAAATTGTAGTATGTGATTATGGTGGAATACTCTTGTTCCATAAGAAATGATGAGCAAGATGCTCTCAGAAAAACCTGTGAATACTTCCATGAGTTCATGCAAAGTAAAATGTACTGTGTAGAAAGCAATAGCAATATTGTGAGATGATCAGTGGTGAATGACTTTGCTATTCTCAGCAATACAATGGTTCAAAACTATTTTGAAGGACTTATGATGAAAAAAGAATTACATACTCAGAGAAAGAAGTTTGTGTCTGAATACAGATCGAAGGATACTTTTTTTCAAAACTACTTTTTTTGAGGTTTTGTGTGTGTGTGTGTGTGAGAGAGAGAGAGAGAGAGAGAGAGAGAGAGAGAAATCTATGTTTTCTTTTGTAACATGAATTTTATAAAAATATTTTGCATAACTTCCCATTTGCCTTTTCTTGGGGGTAAGGCTGGGAAAGGAGGAATAGATAGAATCTGGAATTCAAAGTTTTAAAAATAAATATTTAAAATTGTTTTACATGTAACTGGAGAGAAATATTAAATAAAAGAATTTTAAAAAGAAAAAACATGGATAAAAACATGAACTATAAAGATGCAGTAAAGATATCATCTTTTGCTTTAAGGCTTTATTGTTTCCCAGATATCTTGTATTTAATATGTATGTATATATATGTATATATGCATGTACAAATTTATATGTGATACACATGTATATTATATATATATTCATGCTGTATGTGTGCATATTTTTATATATGCTTGTCTTTTTCCTAAGAATGTAAATTCATCATAAATAGGAACTGGTTTATTGTTTGCATTTGTATCCTCAGTGCTTAACACAGTTTTGATTTATAATAGGTGCTTAAATACTTGTTGGGTGACTGGTTATGCCATTTGATTTCTTCCCAGAATTTTTTTGTTAATTATTTTTCTTCTGAGTTCTTTTCAGCTCTACTTGTTCGTTACTCCTTAACTCTCTCTGACTTGAATTGCCTTGTTCTCTAGTGCTTTGATAAAGAAAAGTGAGAAAGAGAAAGAAAGAGAGAGAGAGAAAGTTGTGACATGTTGATAAAGAAGTAAAAAAAAAGGCCAATAACTTCTTTTCAAATTTCTAGCTAGCATAATTATAACCCCGACGTGCACTTAAAGGTCATCTCCGCAATGTTGACAATTTTAGGTTCAAGTTGGATGTATCAGTGAATTCAGCCACTTAACTCAAAAGAAAAGCATTTACTGAAATGTCATAGTGTAAACAGTGGTAACAAAACCTCTCTATCCTCCCAAATTTGAAATGTACTTTCCTATAGATAGACAGCATCGGTGGAAGGAATGGACATACATGACAATATTCTTACAGAGAGACACATGTTTAGGAAACATTTGGCCAAAGCAATTCATTCCCCCAATACTTTCCTTTCTCTTGTAATGATATTGTCATGGTACTTTCTTGGATGCTGCATCTCTGCTGGATAGGTCATTCAACTAGGCTCCCTAAGCCTTCTCTCTGCCATTCAATTCTTGATGCCCAGAGCTCTTTCAATTCCTCTTACTAACTTGCTTGATTCACACTTCAGTTGTTATCTGGAACTTATCTGGACTCTATCATGGTAGGGGAAGAGGAAGAGAAAGAAACTCCACCAATTTCCCTTTTATTCTAAAAGCCAGCTCTCTTGACTTTCTCCTTATAGTAGAGGTTCTTAGCCTGGGGTCCATGAATTTGCTTTTAAATATGTTTTGATAAATTTATTTTCAATATAATTGATTTCCTTTGGAAGCCTACATATTTTGTTTCATTCATTATTCTAAGATCCATAGGTTTTGCCAGACTACCAAAAGGTCCTTGACACACAAAAAGGTTAAAAACTTTATCTTGGAGAATGCTCCTTTTTTGGAAACCTTCAGGGACATGGATAATTCATTCAGCCAATGCCTAGTTGTCCTAATATTCTATGAAGGATTGATGAAATAACTTTTTTACTTCTCCCAGAATAGTAATAGACAGAAATATTTCTTATATTTCCTTTAAACCCATAACCTCCCATTGTCATTGTTTCCTGCTTTTTACATTTTATAATTTAATCAAATAATCTGGGGATAAAAGTGTGATGGAACCATTACATTCTGGCTCTGACATGAGATTGTTAAATTTTCAGTGTGACCATTTACAACTCAGAAATTGCCAAAATATTAAAAATCAGGGTTTGATTTTGTGGTTTTGTTGATTTTTAGACTTTAGAAAATGATGGAGAAAGTGTTAACAACACAGATTAAAAATTACATTATGTCACATAAATTAGCTCACCTTTCCTTCACCCCATCTGAATAGCCAGTTGTTAAATATTTACCAATACACCCCAGTCTGGAGGAGACACTCAATCAGGAGTCTCCTCAATCCCAACACTTGAGACAGAACAATCTCTCTCTCTCTCTCTCTCTCTCTCTCTCTCTCTCTCTCTCTCT
>JAJPUD010002176.1:302247-346611 GCA_023553655.1 Myrmecobius fasciatus | reverse complement strand
TAACATTCACTTTTGAAAATCCACAGGTTTTTAAAATGCAATCTCCTTGGAAGTAAAACATTTTTTGCATTAGTAAAAATTAGGACTGGAAGATCTCTGAAATTACTTCCAATTTTTTAAGCCTATCTATGATTCAGTGAACTTTTAATTAGTCAAATTTTCATTTAATTTACATGGCATATATATGTATATATGTGCAATTACCTTCTTACCTCTCCAGATCTACTGATCTCTATTCTGACAACTGCTGGCACACTTCTCAAATATGCCTCTAATGTAGGATATCCTAGTTGTTTGAATGGAATCCAATCACCAGTTAAAGATCTGTATTCCCCTTGTAGCCTGGGTAATGCTATTCCATTTTTATGGGACTGCAGAACAGCTCGAAGCATCTTTGCAACCAAGTCTGCTTCCAGCATCTTCACCTGTATTTAAATAGAAGAGAAATTCATTGAAAAACAGTTCATCATTCTACAAATTTAAAATTATGAAGGAATTGACATAAATTGTAAAGCATAAATAGCTTATATAGAAGATATAAATGCTGGCTAATTCTATTCCTAGAACAAACACATTTCTTCTTGGTTTTATGGCAGGGTGTCTACCAATACTTCACTAGGAAGTGGGCACACTATTTTGTACCTATTCCTTTCCTCTTAATTCAGCTGTTTTCACAGATATTTCACAACAGAAGAGAAGGGATAACCCTTCCTTTTTCTGGAAACTATAACTATCTTCATTTATGTGAAAGGGAAAGGAAGCAGATGATTAGGGAAGGATCAAGACAAAACTATAAGTTTCATTGTCTATTGCACTCTAAAGGAGCATATTCTAAAATCCCTGCATCACATCATCCATTTTATGAGGATGTTCTGTTATTATGTCATTACTCTATAATACCCATTTGCATGTCTTCCCAGTTTACTTTAACATTTCAAGGAATCCTAAAAGGGAGCCTAAAGCCTAACTTGCTAAAAGAAGCTAAACTCCAAGTAACTGAAAAACCAATCAAAGTCCATATAATAATGAACTCATACTTCCCTTCCCCATAATAGAGAGGTGAGGGAAGAGGATACTGAATTAGGGATTAATGTTATGTAAATTGCATTGGATACTTTTGCTTTCTTTATCACAGTGGAGATGTCTCCACTGTGATAGAAACACCTGTTTCTTCCCTTTCTACAGCATGTTATTTCATGGATATATCTTTTGTCAACACATATCACAACCCCTTTAATCTAGAAGTTTGTGAGAGTTCATCATACCTGGTGATAAGCCTCTCTCTGAGCTTTATCTAAGCTGGTACTCAGATAAAATGTAACTCCATCACTGGGACCATACTTTAAAACCTTTCCATTTCTTCTTATGTAAAAGTGGACTTCTACTTGATTGTAATTTTTAAAAGGACTTATCTAGTCTTTAAATACATAAATTGACACACTAGTAGAATGAAGAACTGATTTTCAAATAATACCCCAATACCTCATTTTATTTAATTGATGTGAAATTTCTGTCAATGGTGCAGATCACAATCTCTCTCTGTTTATCCACACTGTTCAACTCTTATCAGTTTCTTTCCATAAGTTCACAATATTAAAGCCAGAAATTTTACCAGAGATACTCTTTCTACTTTCTTGACATTTCAAGTATCCCCGTAAAGTCTGGTATTCATTAAATATCTCTTATTTTCACCATGTGACCAATCCATTTAAACATTTTCTTTGATGTCCTTTATATGACATATGTCCTGAATGAATCTTAGTTTTTAAACTGTTTTAGCCAGCTCAGATCCACAATTTACCTCTCACTTAAACTTTGGAGATATTCAGCTTCAAATCTTTAGAGACTTTTAGCCATAGATCTTCCCTGGAATAATAAATAGTTTTTACTTTTGGTAAATACAAAAAAAAAAAAAAAAAAAAAAAAAGCTTGCGGTAGTTAAAAGATGCAATTTCCCAAAGACAATCTAGAGTGCTGCCCTCCCATTCATTTCTTGGATCAGTTCACAATATTCCTATTTTTTTTTACTATATATCAAAGATAAATATAGTGTTAGATGAGTTCAATAGATTCTCTGAATTAAACTAAAATGTAATTGAGAAATGTTTAACAAAATAAATAAAAATATAGCACAATATAATATGAATTTATGGTTTTCTAAGTAAACATATGATCCCAGGGCTTATTTCTATTTTGAACTTGACATAATTGGTCAATATAACAGGCATTCTTCATTATTTTATTTTTCTAGAGGAAGAGATAGGCCAAGCTCTTTTGCTCAAATACAATATGACCTAAATCAGCCAAGAACATCTTCAGAATGGAGACTTTTGTTTCTATCTTTGTAATTTTTATGTTTTAGTACAGTAGTTGACCTATAACTTTTGATACTTCAATAGATTATAAATTTTTAATTTCATTGATATAAGTATTCCTCTAGCAGCAAAGATCATAATCCATCCATGCCTTCTTGTCCATGTGTAACTATAAATTCTCCCCAGATTGTGAATCAAAGAATTTTGGGAGGTGGAAGAACATAAGTTTCCTGTCTCTTAACATTACATGGATATGTGGGCTATTCATTTACTACATAACTGGCCCCTTGTTTTTACTGTCACAGTCCCTTTAATATTCTTCATGGCTTTTTCTCCCCATATATTTTATCATGAATAATATACAGCACACCTATTTTTGCCCACTTTAAGTCTCTCCATTGTCCTTTAAATGATTCACAATTGTGATTCTTTAGTGATTATTATAATCTGTGATTACCGATCTATAATCTATAGCAATAGATTGGTCATATAACATTACTGAAAAAACACTGGTATTAAGTTCCAGAATTTCCCAAATGGAATCCATCCTTTTTCTTTCCTTTTATTCAATCTTTAGTCCAGTTCATTAATTACTCTTTTGTCCATCTTCAAGACATTCTTCTAATGACTTCTTCAGTTCTAGTCCTGGGTCACTGCATTCTGAATGGTGAGTTCTCCATAACCAACTGCTTCTCTCTGGCAAACTATGTTTAACAAATAGATTCTGCCCTTCCTTTAAAGAATGTTTCAATTAATCAATAACTCTATAGTTATACTCACTATTCTAGTGAGTTCTCAGACAAAATTGCCCTCCTCTGATTATCACTTTCTTGTAAGTATTATTTTCTCCTCTTATTAGAATGCTCCTTGAGGAAAAGTATTTGTATCTCCAATATTTAGTACAATACCTGGCCTATATTAAATACTTAATAAGTTTGGTGTTTTTTCCTTCTTTTCCTTCCTTCATTCCAGCAGCAATGAATACAATAGATGTTGGGCCATCTACCTGCATATTGTAGTCTGGACATGATATATTCTTCACCTACTGAAGTTTTCTTTCTGTGCACAGTGTAACTATCTTCAAGTAGTTATGGATCTCATTTAGGAACTTTGTGTGTTATAGGACCTGATGCAATTAATAATGTCTCCTGGATCCATACATATGTTATACAAATAAAAAGCTTTAATAAAAAATTAAAAAAAAAAGAAATGATAAGGAGTGAATAAAATGGGAAACTGAGAACTTCTCAGAATAATAACCTTGGGTAGTTCAGGTTCTAATTAATTATTGAGCTCTGGGGGAAGAGCAAGACTGTTCTTCCAGCAGAAATGTTTGAGATTGCTCAACTGCTTCTCATAAAAGGTAATGACTGAAAACAGACCAGATCACCTTGATAAATGGTTTAGTAATTTAGGAATATTTAACCCTCTTGCTTAATTGACTCCTTTTCTTAATAATATACTCAAGTAAAAGTATTAGAAACATTTATTGCTTAACTAAGATTTACTGCCACAAAGGCCCACTCAAGCCCCTAGTTAATCTTTAAAGTCATTGGCCAACCCAATAGTTGTCTGGTATGGGTTAAAGGAGGGGGTATTTCTATAATCTTGACTATATAATCCTGTTACCTACGTCTGTAAACTGGCCTCCATTCTCCAGTTCCCCTGGGGAAGGGACAGCCTAAATCTTGTGAGATTCTAAAAAAACTTCCAATCTCTTTGAATAATCATTTTGAGTCAGGGGTCACATTATCCTACACAGGAGGATGATTTTAGAGAGATTTGGACTTATATGAACTGATGCGAAATGAAGTGAGCAGAACCAGAAGATCATTGTACATGGCAACAACAAGATCATACAATGATCAATTCTGATGGACTTGGCTCTTTTCAAGAGAGAGGTGATTCAGGCCAGTTCCAATGGTCTTGTGATGTAGAGGACCATCTACATCCATAGAGAGGTCTGTGAGGATAAATCTCTAGCTTATCCTCATTACGAATAATGTTTGCGGATGGTTTAAATAGATATTATTTATCATTTTAAGGAAAAGCTCCATCTATTCCTGTTCTTTCTAGTGTTTATAGTAAATTTATCAAGTTTTTTTCTGTATCTTTTCAGATAATCATATGATTTTTGTTGTTTTTGTTATATTAACATGACCAATTATACTAATAGTTTTCCTAATACTGAATCAAGCTTGCATTTTTGGTATAAATCCCACTTGGTCACAGTATATGACCACTGTGAAATACTGCTGTACATTCCTTGCCAGTGTTTTATTTAAATTTTTTTTTCTAACAGTACAATTGGTCTATAGTTTTCTTTCTCTCTTTTTGCTCTTCCTTGTTTAGTTATCAGCACCACATTTGTGTAGTAAAATGAATTTGGAAGGATTCCTTCTTTGCCTATTTCCCCCAGTTTGTGCCCTATTGTAATTAATTGTTCTTTTAAGTGTCTGGAAGAATTCATTTGTGAATCCATTTAGTTTGGGGGATTTTTTTCTTAGGGAACTTATTGATAGCCTATTCAATTTCTATTTTCTGAGAAAGGATCATTTAAGTATTCTATTTCCCCTTCTATTAATCTGGGCAATTTATATTTTTTGTAAATATTCATCCCTTTCACTTAGATTTCTTGGCATATAATTGGGCAAAATAACTTTAATTTCCTCTTCAGTGGTGGTGAATTCACCCTTTTTATTTTTATTAGTGGTAATTTGTTTTTCTCTTTTAAAAATAACAATTAATCAATGGTTTGTCTATTTTCTTTACTCTCCCCCAAAAAATCAACTCCCAATTTTATTAGTTTATGGTTTTCTCACTTTTAATTTTATTAATCTCTTCTCCTTTGATTTTTCAGGATTTCCAACTTGGCGTTTAATTGGGGAATTTTAAAATTACACTTACAATTCATTGCTCTGCTCTTTCTCTATTTTCTTGATATAAGCAATTTAAAAATTACAAATTTTCATCAGTCTTGCTTTGACTGCATCCCATGAATTTTGGTATACTGTCTCATTCTTTAATGAAATTACTGTTTGGATTTAGTTTCCAATTAACTTTTAATCTATGTTTCCATGACCCTTTATTGAACATAATTTTATTGCATAGGATGTTTTTTAAGGTGATTGCCATACAATCTTGGGAAAAACATGTCAGTGAAAGATTAATATGCTGGATTGATATGGACCACTGACTTGAACCTACATGGAACTTGCAATTTTTAATAAGAGCTAAGTAAAAGGTCCCTTCTCCAGTTATATATAATATGCAACAGCTTTAACACAGAGCCACATGTCAGACACTGGTGTTTGTATGTCCAAACACCAAACAAGGTGCAGGAAGAGTACAAATTAGGTTGCTTGATATCATCTGCTTTCTAAGGAGCTTACACTTTAGTTGCTGATGAGACCAATTAATAAAAATTAAATTATAATTCCAAGCAGTTTTTAATTAAATAAAAAAATTTTACTCAGAAATGACAGCATAGAGCAGCAGGGCTTCTTAAATTTTTTCCACTTGCAACCCATTTTTGCCTGAAAAATCTTTATGTAACTCCAGATATATAGGTATATAAAATAAATATAAAAATCAAACAATTTTACAACCCCATGTTTAGTTATGCAACCCTAAATGAGGTCTTGACCCATAGTTTAAGAAGCTTTAATGTAGAGAACAACATGACCTGAAATAAGAAAATTTCATAAAAGAGACAGTGCTTGAAGTGGGGCTTGATGGATGGGCAGATATCAAATAAATCACAAGAAAAAAGACTTTTTTCATATGGAGCAAGCAACATAAGCTTGGAATGGAGGAATAATTATGAAATGTTCAAGAAGGAGTAAGCATAACTAGATAACAGGATACAATTTAGAGAGTATTAAGAGAGTTACACACCCCCACCCCCACCCCCGGGGGGAAAACTCAAGTCAGAAAATTCTAAACCCATGTACTCTTATCCACTGTATACTATCTAATTCTTGGCAGGTAGGTAGTACAGTGGATAGAGTATATGGGTCTAGAATTAATAAGACCTGAATTCAAATCTGCTCAGATACTTCCTAGTTGTTTGAACATAGGCAAGTCACTTAACCCTGTTTGTTTCAGTTTCTTCATTCATAAAATGAGGTGAAGAAGGAAATGGTAAATCTCTCTGGTATTTTAATCATGAAAATCCCAAAAGGGTCATGAAAAAGCAGGACATCATTGAAAGGGCTGAATAAAACTTCCTAACTCCAGTGTTTGGTCCACTACTACCTAAATGCCCCATAATCAGTGATAAAGAAGACTTAAAGTGACCCATTAAGATAGCCAACTCAGAGCATGGGAGAAGAATGATCTTACTGATGCTAAAAGGGAAACTTGAACATGTCAAGATAATAGGCTGGGGGAAAAATAGCTACAAATACAAGTGTAAACTTTATCTAACTATCTTGTAGATATCAGGAAAGATATTGTACTGGAGTAGAGATTGGAAGTCTAGGTAGAAAAATCTGAAAATAGATTTGGAGTAATTTACATATAGTAAAAAACAGAACTGTGCCTTGGGATGGGTATATGGAAACACAATAGTCATCTTTATACAGAGTATGTTTTAAAGGGGATTTTTGTTTAGCTATAGGTTGGACTACATGCCCTCCGAGGTCTTTATTGTGCAAAGAAAAGAGTGCTGATTTTTACTAAGCTCTTTTAATATATTGGTGAAGGAACTAAGGCCAAGAGAAGACATGTGGGATGCTGGACAGAATGCTAGACTTTGTGTCAGGAAGACTGAGTCCCACTCCTCCTCAGACAATTACTAGTTGGGGGTCTCTGGGCAAGTTACTTAACCTCTCTTAGACTCAGTTTCCTCATATGTAAAATAAGGATAATTATATTATTTATCTCACAAAGTTGTTGGGATCATCTACATAAAGCACTGTGCTTTACATAAATGCTAGCTATCAATCATTATCACTACTCTCATTGTCATCATTATCTTTAGCCAAGGTCACACAACTGGTTGGTGGAAGAACTAGGTAAGAGCCTACATTTTATGAGATCTAATCATTAGCCTCTTTATATTTTGAGTTATGACAAAGTAGATCAAAATAATTTTCCAAACAGGGTCTTTATGGGGAAACTTTTCCAAAGCTACTCAGGGGGCAGTGTGGGGTAAAGTTCTCTTTAACTGACCTCAAGAACAATCTTTTCAGGCGGACTAATGTATCATTGCTGGAGATGTGAATTTGCACACCCACTGTGTAAAGTATTTGGAACTGTGCAAAGAAAGTGATTAAAATGCCCATATCCTTTGACCTAGAGATTCTACTAATAGGGATAACTGAAAAAAAGAGAGGTTCCAGATACACCAATATTTATAGCAGCACTTTTTGTTAAAGAAAAGAACTAGAAATAAAGTTAATGGCTTTTGATTGAGGAACAGGTAAACAAACTGTAGAACATAAATATCTAGTATTATCTATTGTTCAGTTATGTCCAAATTTTCATGACCCCAAGGACAATAGCATACCAGGTCTTTCTATCCTCCACTATCTCCCAAAGTCTCTCCAAGTTTACTGTTTCCATGATACTCTCTCTCCCTATCCTCTCCTCTGCCTTCTCCTTTTCCTTTTGCCTTCAATCTTTCCCAACATCAGGATTTTTTTCCATTGAGTGCCATCTTCTCATATGAAACTGACATTTTTAAGCTTCAGAAGAAATTACAAGCATGATGAATCCAGAGCACTGATGCTTAAATGAACTGATGCATAGTAAAATGAGGAATGAGGAAACAAATATACACAATGATTGTAACAGTGTAAACAGAAAGAACCATCATAAAACCACTTAAATGGATATTTGGAAATTATGAAGAATCAGTATAGCCCTAATGAAGAAATACATGAAGACATTTCCTCTCAACTCCTTTTGCAGAGGCAGGATGAGTGATAAATATGGACACTGCACATAACATTTTTTCAATGTACTTATTGGTTTTGTTGAATTTTTTAGAAACAAATTCTTGTTATAAGATGGCTTTCTGGAAGGAAGAAGAGGGATTAATAAGGAGCAGTTGATGGGTATTTGAGCAATGTAAAACAAAAGGTATTAATTAAAATCAATTTTAAAATAAGGAATATGGTATTCAATCCTCATGCAGCACCCTCTGAAATGGTGCTTCTTTATTGCAACATTCTTAGGAAGTTACTTAATGTACAAAACCAACTCATCACAGTTTGTGAAACTCTTCAATACAAAGTACATATTAGGTAAACTGCAGATGTGTAATTTCTCACTATTCCAGTGGATTCACTGTAATTCATTATATTAATCTTAACAGTCTATTGCCAAAGATTTTAGAGTCTGGCCACTCCTATATCGCAGCCATAATCCTGGAATTACTGAGTCTTTACTAGTACAAATTTGTTAATTTCAAATCATTAGAATCCTTCCTAATGATAATGAGTTTCGCCCCCTTTCCCCCAATTTCCTCTTGAAATTTCTGTCTTAGTTCTCTAGGATTTAGTTCTCATTAAGGCTGGAGAGGAAGCATTTTGAGCAGTAACAAGTTTCCTAGCTCTACTATAATAGGAAGAGAAGAGTCAGAAGAATCAGGAGACCATAACTCACTGTATGACAAACAAATCACTAAGTCTTGCTCTAGGCCTCAGCTTCTTCATCTTTAAAATGAAAAATTTCCAATGCTAACAGTACATGATATATGATCCTAAACTCATAGACATTTTCTTCCACTATTTTTTCCCCAATGGTAAGAAACAAATAGAATTTACAAGCCTGCCCTTATTGTATCTCTCAGGCCAATGTTGCCCCATTCTGTCTACTCAAAGGCTGTTTGTACTCCCATTCTATCTCTCTCTAGAAATGTATAGTAGTAATGGTGGGATGTATCTTTTTTTTTTACAATTTATAACTTGTTTTTAATTCTTCCTATCTTTTTCTGCCATTTCCTTCCTTTTACAAAGCTTAAGTTTTCTCATATATAGTCCTTGCAAACTTTTCTCAACACTCCTTTCCCCTCCTTCCAGTCCCACTTCAGGAAATAATGTCTACCAGGCATATAGATCCTAAACACGTCTTTTTAATATGAATATTTTATATCTAAAAACCCTATTATATTTCATAATTCTACAGTAAAATCCTTTATAGTCTATCACAGCATCAGTGTACTATCTAAATGTATCTCCTTAAAGCATACCCTTTAAAAGAAAGCATGGTAAAATGAGATTCTTAAAAAATACAAATTTTAATTGTTATAAGAAACAATAAATAAAAAATAGTGGAAAGTATGAGAAGACTTATACAAAGTGAGGCAAAATGAAGTAAGTAGGTGAGGAAACTGAGGCAAACAGGGTTAAGTGATTTGCCCAGGGTCACCCATGTAGTAAGTATCTGACACCAGATTTGAATTTCTGAAAATGAATATTCCTGATTTCAGACAACACTCTATCCACTATACCATTTTGCTGCCCAACTGCATACATTTTTTCAACACATTTGCTTAACTATTATTTTTTTCTTTTTTATACTCTGTCACAAAGGACAGGTCTCTAGGAGGGGAAAAACATTGAAAAACATAAATGATTTAAAAACCAAGAGAAATTTTCTTTCTTTTAAAAAAAATTGTTATGCACAAAAAATATACATGTTTATTTATAAGTTTCCCTTTTAAAAATTTAAGCAAGTTTTTTTTATTTTGTTGTGTCCAGCTTTTTGTGACTGTGAAGACCATACAGTTCATAGGGTTTTCCTGGAAAAATACTAGAGTGGCTTGCCATTTCTTTTTCCAATGGATTAAGGCAAAAGAGGTTAAATTACCAGCCCAGAATCACAAGTATCTGAGATCACATTTGAATTCAGGTCTTCCTGACTCCAAGGCCATTACTTAATACCTTTGAGCCACTTAGTTGCCACCTGTGCTGAACAATCACATTTATCTTTTAATACTGACCTCAAAAAGAATTCATCTTGTTAGAAAGAGTTGCTTAATACCCCTGAAATGATTAGAGGACCCTACAAAACAGAATAGGATTAAAGTGCTAAAGTGTATAGAATACAGTTTTCATATAAAAGTGAGATCAAAGAGGGCCAGGAAGCCAATAGGACCAGAAGAAAAAGATACCACTAAGCTCAATTTATGGAAAGGAAGGAGTCTAATATGACTAGGGGGGAGGGATACTTATTAAGAATAGTGGGAAATAACAGTTGGATAAATAGGTGAAGAGCATATTACTGAATGGATTTAAGAGGGAGAAAAGCTTATAGAGAACTTAACTATAAACTACTGTTATAATCCAGGTACTGGCTAATCAAGACCTTCACTAGGATGATGGGATAGAATAGTGACAGGTATTGTTGTAAGCAGGTAGAGGAAGAAAGAGAACAGTGAAAAGTGAGTCCACAGTTTGAGTCTGTAGGACTGAGATAATAGTGTTTTCTGGGTAATGCCTTTCTCTGCTCCCCATACTATTCTTTTTTAAAAAATTGTTTTATTTTATTTTTTCGGGCTATACATGTATAATAACTTTAATACACATTTCTTCATGATTCATTCTGTGAGAGAAAAATCAGAACAAAAGGGAAACCATGAGAGAAAAAAAATCCAGATAAAAAGGTGAATATAGCATGTGTTGATTTACATTTAATCTCCATAGTTCTCTTTTTGGATGCAAATGGCATTATTATTGCCTTGGATCCCCATACTATTCAATCAAGGAGACTCCAGGTCACACTCACTCAAGACTGATTTTGACGAGAGTAAGAAGCAAATATATAAATATAGCTAAAAGGGAAAGGGGGAATTGTCTGAAAATTAAGTCTTTCAAATCACTGTTATTGTCATGTAATGTGTCTGTTTCTGGGCTCCCTCAAGTTCTGCAGAATTCCTGATCATTTGATCTTATGACTCATTCTTGCTGGCAAAACTCCTATACCTCTTGTAGTATCTTTTTGCATGGACTTTGTACAATTCATTAACCCAACCCTTTGATATTTATTTTGATCTCCATTGATCACCTGGCAAGCTTGTGACTAATACCAATATCCTTGCATTTTCTGTGTGCCCTGCTCCCTCATAGCAAGAGTTCCACTGAGTCCTTGTATTTCTCTCCCTCAATAATGTGCACTAAGTAATACTAAGAGAGAGACAGTTAAGTTTGGAGAGAGAAGAGGATGATGATTAGTTCATTGAAAGCACTGATTTTGGATTGAGCAAAACATTCAAAGAATGTCAAGTAAATATTTAGAGATAGGAGACTGAAACTCAAGTAGATGAATAACTGATTATGAACAAAGTTCTTGTTTGTATCTTCTTTTAATATTACAGTTTTCTATTCTACTGGAACTTTGATCTCTAATTTACAGGGGGAGGAATGGTGGGAAGAGGAGATAAGGAAAGAAAGAAGACAGGCAGACAAAAAGAGAGGTGAGAGAGAGTTTCTATCCCTTTATGCTAGGGATTCTACTTTTTTTGTTTCATGTTCCCCTCTGGCAATGTGGTGAAACCTATGAATCCTTTCTCAGAATAATGTTTTTAAATGCATAAAAAATACACAGAGTTACAAAGGAAATCAATGACACAGAAATACACAATTATCAGAAGATTTTTAAGAAAACAGTTCAGGGACCCAAAGGTTATTAAGAACATCTGCTATAGGACATAAGGTATCCTTGTCTCCTTCACTATTAGAAAGCTAAGATCAGCAGCTCCAGCAAAATCTTGTCCATCTCCACATTTTCCTTTTACCCAGAGACCACCACCCAACTAGTAATCTGCCAAACTGAACCCCAAGTCTGTCCTCCAGCAGTTTATGCCAACACTTCCAAACGTCTTCTCAGGATACTCTAAATACCTAATAGTATTTCATGTCTCACAACTTAAACCATACGTAATTAACACAATACTAGGATGCATTACTTCTTCATTTATGCTTATCCAAGAATTGACACACAGAGCATATGCCTTGTATTTCAAAAAAAATCATGGAGTCAGCTTTTTTTTGGTAGTTGGCAGGTCAGCACACAAGTCAAAGTATCCATTTTCTATCCAAACTGTGGTATAGGATACCACCATAGAAAATTATATTATTGCTTCACTTTGACAGAATCTTCAAGCCCTTCGACAGACAGTGGTTTCTAGTACAGTAAAATAAATAAAAGAAGCTGCTGGTTTAAAATATCTCAGGTTTATTATGCCTTTTTTGATTCTCCTTGCTATTCTTCTATGATCTCCAATGTTTACATACTGATTCTCCTCAGTAATTTTGGTTGGTCATATTCACCTTGTTCTATTCAACCTCTCTCCATCTTGGTTTGCCTGGCTTTCAATCCTTTAACTTCCATTCATCATTTAAATCTAATAAACACTTTAAGCACTTTTACTACATGCAGTTCATCCTCCCCGCCTCCAAAAAACAAACAAAAAAAAAAAACCCATGGAAAATAATTTCTTTTTATCAAGCAGGAAAGATTTTTTTATCCTTAAGGGACATTTTTTTCAGTAATCCTAAACTTTCTGGAACCCAGGGAACCATTATAAAATTGTTGAAGATGCAATTTACTAGAATCAATTGTGTGCTGGAGGTGGGGAAGGTTGCCTGAGTCATAGCTAACAAAATGTCAACTATTACAATGTTTTCCATAATGTATGTCTCTATCCCCTTCCAATAATAACGTAAGGACATATTTTGCTTCTTAAAGATTTTATTTCTGCAAGTTCTATCCCTTCTATGACAGATATAAATGACACTATATTGCTCGCTACAGAATATATACATGTATCTACATACCTTTATACAGTTATATTAATTTAATAAATAAGGAATCTGAGTTGACATTCATATCTCACATCCCAAGAGGAAAAAACTAACAACTGTAAATTACAAATAATGAACTCCAAGGAGACTGCTGTCTCCTTATTTTAGGAGAAAAATTTAAAACACTTGTCCAGAACTTCTTAGGGAGTTCTATACCCTAAAGATATCAAGAAGAAAAGAACTTATGTGTTAAAAAATGATAATAAATTACAGCAGCTCTTTTTACAGAAGCAACTGAGTGAGTTTCCATTCAACTGGAGAATGGCTGAATAAATAATGGTATATAAATGTAATAGAATACTACTGTGTCATACAAAAGGATGAAGGGGTGATTTAGAAGAAATATATACATGTATAAACTGATTCAGGGTAAAGTGAGCAGAATCAAGAGAATATTTTTTACAATAACAATTAAATTTGAAAGCCAACACAATTATCCACTATTATCAACAGGATTGATAAAACAGCATGATACCTACCACCTGGAACTTGGTAGACTCAGGATATAGGAGACAGAATTTTCTTGGATATGTACAATGTGTCCCTATCTCTACCTCTGTCTCTGTCTCTTTCTGTTAAAAGCTGTTTCCTCCTCATGGGAAGGAGAGAAATGGATTTTTTGTTAATTATATAAGATAAAATTTAATTAAAAATATTAGGAAGGCCAGAAGAAAATGCAGACAAGCAAAACAATTTGGCAAGTTTTATAACAGAAAGATTATGGATTAATATGCATATTGAAACACATTTCTGGATGTGGCCCATATGCTTATATGGTTATATTGGTTTTCTTTTCTTTTTTCCCCCACTGGGGGGAAAGAATTATGGGCAAGAAAAAAAATGCTTGATAAATCAAAAAAAATTAATTAAAAATAATGTTGAATTTATCAAATGTTTAAAAGGAAAAGCAAACTGTACATAACAAAGATGTGCAATTTCATGTGTATTCTTTTTGTTGTTGTTCTATTCTGCATATGACAATGATTATTTTATTTACTGTTTGTTAAATTCTGGATTAAATTAAGAGTTCTGGTTCCAGAGATACTAACATCCCAGAAGCTAGAGAAAATTTAAATTTGAAATTTCTAGATATAACTCCCTACCCACAAAAAACCCCCAACAAAAGAATGAAAATCTTAATTTAAGAATTTTGACAACATTCCAAGAGAAAAAATTTAAATTTGATTCTGAAGAGTTAAAAAACAAAGTTTAATAAAATGAAGAAAAACCTCAATAGGAAGAGACAAGGATAATCACTTTAAAAATTACAAGATATAAAGAAAAAAGAACAGGACAAAAAAAACAACTAAATTTTCTGATGGAGAGGGAAACCTGGATCTGTGTTTTAAATAGGATAGGGAAGTATTTCCTTCATCAAAGCAGCTGAGCATCTGCTCAGAGATTAAGTAATTTGTCCAGGCTTTCATAGCTCAGAGACTGTTTTCTAGACTGAGGCAAGTAATACAAAGTTCAGTTCTTTTTGGGTAGAAAGAGATCACAGGTTTACCAATGAGAAACTTAAAAGGGACCTCAGAGGATAAGTCCTTTAGTACTGGAAACTGAAGCTTTTAAGTGGGATGACACAGAATTTTCTTCTCTCTCCACTATAGCTTTCAATTAACAACTATTTAACTTGGCATGGCAGAACACATTGGTGAAAAGGGTAACACAACAATATTTCCCTTTTTGTTAAATAAAACTTCAAACATTCAGAAGAGAGAATAAGCTTGTAGAAGATCCATAATAAAGACTTCTGGCAAATATGGCAACATGAAAATTTAAATCAGAATCTAGTTCCCCTAAGAAATTTTTTAGTGAAGATGAAAAACTCTGGAAGAAGCAGTGATGAATCAAACCAAGGGAAAACATTATTAAATTTCTCCAGATCCCAACCCAGCACTGAACTGTTTCCAAGGATAATAGTGAGGATCACTTCAATATATCCCTTTCAGACCTGCACAAATTTGACACAAAGATAGTTGAGAAAAACATTAAAGCCTTTAACTGAATTTCATTTGATTAGAAATGGTAAATCTCTAGTAATTTTTGAAGGGAAAAAACAAGGAATATGCATATCCCAATCTAAACATGATGCTTTGTATGAGGATATAATAAATATAAAAAAGAATATTAAACACATCCTTTACTGATAACAATAAAAATTATAATAAAAATATATAGACTTAAATGAAGATTAAACAATATAAGAGACAAAGAACAAAACACAGAAATAACATAATTTTTGTCAATTTTGTCAAAACAATTTTGTCAAAACAATATGACAATATACCAGAATCATCAGAATACAATTAAAGAAATTCTTAAAGGAAAGTTCATATCTCTAAATATTTGCATCAAAAAGAGAAAGAGAGGAGGGAAAAAAGCAAGAAACAACAAAAACAATGTAAGAATTTACGGAATTTCTTTGATCATGTTTCTATGTAATTCAGAAAAATAAGTGTTTGACTGGAAATAAAGATGTGTTGGTTTGTGAAAACAGAAAATATCCAGGATAGTTTATATATTCCTCTGGAATTCACACAATGTAAAGAAATTTAGAAGAAAATCTTCAAAACAGTGCCTGAACTTTCTGTGGTAGATTTACAAAAGGACATAGCCAAGAGTCACAAAGTATGGACAGGCAGAGAAGGAGGGAACACCCACAACAATGAGGCCACAATCCACTCACACACACAATTTTTTTTGTAATTTATAGGCCTCTAAGATTTAGAAATAATTACACTCCCAAGAAAAAATTAGCTCACAAATTTATATAGTCACAAAGTCTTTATTTAACAAACAATGTTGTGGGGAAGATGGTATTGGTATTTTCCATACTTTTACAGATGAGGAAATTGAGGCTCAGACATGTTAACTTAAGTGGCACATAGCTCATCTAAAAGCCGAAATTCAAATCCAAGGTCTTCTGAATGGACTTTAGTCCAAAGATCTTGGACTAGATTCCAACCAACAAAAGAACAAATTGGCAATTTCAATTTTAAGATGCCATCACATTTGTACTTCCAGTTTTATAGAGCTGTTGGAAGGAAAGAAGTACTTCGTAAATCTTAAGGTGAGTCTTATCACTTAAGACCCAGGAAAAATCATTATGGGCAATATACAGGCACTTGGATATTAAGGCTCATTAAGATCACTCTGAAAGGACCTTAAGGATCACCTATTCCAAACTTCTTTATTTTATAGGACAGGGAATTAAGATCTAAAGAGACTGACTTGTCCAAAGTCCCAGAGGTAAATGGCTTGGCAGAATTTGAACCAGAGTCCTCTGACCCTTATCTAATATCAATTAATTTTGGAAGATTACTCAAAAACCAAACCCAAACCATTATAATTTTACTTCTCCTATCTCTCTCTCTTTTTTTTTTTTTAAGAGTAAAAGTAATTCCAATCACTAACCTAGAATCACAAGGATTCTCAAAAACCATGTTAATTCATTTTCCATTCCCAAGCTAGGCCAAGATGTGAAGTTGGTTGGGGGTGGATCAGTTTTCTGGGTAATATATCAAGAAAAGAAAGGTAAAGGGGGTTGAAAGGTGTAGCTACCTGGAGCCTCTTCAATTACTGGAAATTTACCAATTGTGAAGCTTAAGAACCTTGGGAGATAAGATCCAATTTGACATTTTGGTCTTATTAGCTTGTCTACATTCTTTTCTCTCTCCTTAATTCTTTTTCTGAACAAAAGTCAAAAAGTCCAGTGAGTTAAAGATAAGGTGGCTATAACCAGTTAACTACATGTCCAACTTAAAAAACACATATGAATGTTACTGATAGGTAAGATGTAAAGATCTGATGTAAGTAGTCCTCCCTAATTCCTAGGGGTTACCCCTTCTACATATGACCTTGCTCTGGTTCAACTTTCACACTCTCACTCCAGTTTATTTTTCAAGGGTAAGCAGGGACTTGTAGAAATCTGAAAAATGCTCCAGAGAGAAAGGATTCTAAATATTATAACATCTAATACTCAAAACCTACTGAATATTAACTTTTTATCTCAGACTTTAAAAGCACAATATTACATTTTATGGCAACAAGAATTTGACTTTATTGTATGGAATCTCTCTAGCACACACCAGCAAATGTGCCAGAAGTACCAATTGTTCCAGAACTACCTACCTATCAAGGTGTTGGCAAATTACTTTCTGCTTAAGTAGAAGTGTACTTATTTCAATTTTCCAAGAAAGAGGCACTTGGTCCTACTGGATTTGGGGAGAACTGGTTTAGGGTGAACCAGTAAGAGACAACAGATAATTGCTTCCTTCTTTATATTGTTAGTCCCTGAAAAGAAAATCTCCCTTGATACTAGTGAAGCTGCTAATCTACAAGCCACCTCTTGCTCCATAGTCCTAACATTCTTTTTTATTTTTTTTAAATTAAAGCTTTTTATTTTCAAAATATATATGGATAATTTTCAACATTTACCCTTACCAAACCTTGTGCTCTAATTTTTTTCTCTCTCTTCCCCTCATTTCCTCCCCTAGATGGCAAGTGATCCAATGTATGTTAAACATGTGCAATCCTTTTGTACATATTTCCACAAATATCAAGAAAAAGCAGATCAAAAAGGAAAAAAAAAAAAAGAAAAACAAAACAAAGTGTAAGCAAACAACAAAAAAAGTGAAAATGCTATGCTGTGCACATTTAGTTCCCACTGTCCTCTCTCTGGATGTAGATGGTTTTCTTCATCACAAGACCATTGAAACTCAATAACCCTAACATTCAAGGGGTAGGAAAATAGCAATCAATGGTAGTTTGACTCAAGCCTAAAGTCAAAATAATTTGCCAAAAGTTAAGTCAAACTCTGGACAGGCAAGCCTCATATACTGGAATACAAAGTTTAAGAAAATCCTCTTATTTGAAATCCCTCGAATTTGAGTTCTCAAGTAGCTCTCCAGCAGTTTAGCTGGTTAGTCAGAAACTAAGCTATTGTACTAAGGACTAAATGTTAAAAGGATGAAAAGAAAAAAAAATTAACTTAAAAACCTCCCCATGACCAGTCATTTATTTCTCACTCCCTGTGACTTCAAATGGAGTACTGCCAAGTCAGCATGGGATTATTTTGCCTCCTGGTACACTTGCAACATCACATATATTATTATATTGTCCTATCAACTACTTCTCATTTGGTTCAAGCAGCTCCATATTAGTGGACGATAGAGGCCTGGACTAGAGTCCCAATGTTCTGGTTTTATATCCTGCCTTTAACATCTATCTACTAATTGTGTGACCCTAGACAAATCACTTAATTGTTCTGTGCCTCGGAGTCCTCATCTGTAAAAAGAGAGAGTTAGTTTAGATTAGCCTCTAAGGATTTTTCCAGTTCCAAACTTGGGTCTATTTCCCCATATTAATATTTTTCATTCCATAAAATTGAATTTTGGCTATCATTAAAACAGAGGGAGGAAGTGTGTAATGTAATGGAAAATGTACTGTACTAAAGAATCACAAGATTGGAATTAAGAGACTCAACTCTGTTACTTAACATCACCTAAGCAACTTTAGGCAATCTCTTTGGGTTTTAATTTCCTTAGATATAAAATGAAGGGAATTAGATTAAATTCCTTTCCAGATCTAACATTCTATTTATCTGTCAAATGATTCTTAATATTCTTAGAAAAAATTTAAGTGCTGGGAGGCAGCTTGCTATAAGAACAGAATGTTGGATTTGGAATCAAAAGATTTGTATTCAAATTCTATCTCAACCCCAAACCATTATTTTTCTGAGCCTTGGTTTCTTCATATTTAAGGTGAGCAGTGTGAAGGGAGTTGGAATAAATAACTTCTTAGTCCTTGACCTATGAAGTCACAGTTCTTCTGCCTTTAGTTAAATAATCAAAGTTCTAGTTTAAAGACTTTTAGTTTCTTTTTGAATGTAGTTACAGTAACAAGTTTCACTTGAACACATTTCACTAGCAACTGATAGTTTCTTCCTCTGCTTTAATTTCTACACCCAGTATATTTCTACTCAATTTTTCCTGGTGAAAATCTAAATAATTTTCCTCATTAAATGAATTCCTTAAGAGTGGGAAGTGTAAGTATAACATTTAAGTGTTGACATATTTCATTTGGATTTCTTTGAAGTTTTTCATTTCTTGTTCCAAATTTTAAATGTATTAATAAGTAACTACATGATTGACTACTGCAACATATAAATCACTATACAATAGATACTTTCTGTAAATTTGTCTATAGCTAAAATACTGGAAATGCCACAGTTTAGTGGAGAGAGCACTGGCTGAGAATCTTAAAGCCTACTCTGCCTCTTATCCTCAGGTTTCCTCATATGTAAAATTAGGAACTAAAGGATTTCCCAGTTTTCTTCCAATTCTAAAATTCCTTGATATAAAAACAAAAAAGTGAAATTACTGTGACAATAGGGCCTCCTTTCTAAGACTTATGAACAGAGGTACTTCAAATACAAAATCATTGTTTAAACCAGTTTGTAAGTGATCCTTACAAACAGTTTTGGCTTCATATTCACCAAGTACCCAAGATATACTAGTTTATAAGGTATAGAGACTTAAAACTGTAGGTTGAAAAACTCAAACAAACAATTCCTACAACCAAATTCTAATGAGACTAACAAAGCCTAAAACAAAACAATAATTAGAGGGGACTAAGAAGTAGGGAGTGGCCATACAAGAAGGATAAAAATCAACTCACTTGTATCTGGTTTAAAATACATTTGCTAAATATCCAAGAAGTAGTAGGTTATATTGCATGGAGAACTTAGGCCTCGAAAGACTTAAAACTTAGGAAGAGGGATCCAACAATCCAAAAAGGTAAATTCAGCGCTTATCAACAAACAACACAAAAATTAGGCCGAAAAGGTGGACAAAGAATAAAAATCAATTCATTTGTATCTGGTTCGAATCCTTCCTCTACTTACTACTAATGTGACTCCAGGAAAGTCACTTCCAAGTGCCTGGCTAGGTCAACAAGCAATGAATACATCCAGTCTTACTTCTGAGTCAGTCACGGCTTTCATTTTTATCTGCATTAGGGGAAGGCTTACTTACTGTACGGTGCTTTAAGACTTAGTTACAGTCTTAATTATTACGTCCGACACCTGCCACCCCCTCACCTGAACCTTAAGTTTTAACTCATTGTCCCAAAGAAGCCACTCAACACAACATAAGCCTTTATCAGTTATTACATGAGTGAAATCTGCAGAGAATTTAGATTGATAAATTTCCTCCCCAAGTAAAGGGAGACTAAGGCAGGGTACAATTGCTTTCCCCAATCCCCCGATTCAGACCTGAAGCATTAACTCCCCAACTCCCAATTTAGACTCCTAGGCAATAACTGCCCGCTCCCCTATTTCAAACTCAAGGCATTAAGACCTCAGCCCACCCCGCCCCCCACCTTGCCTCGGTCCTAGCCCGCTGGCAGTTTAGACCCAAGGACAATTTCGCAGTCCAGAGCACGGAACCTGGGGGAAGAACTGCGCCAAGGGCAATTTAACTGAGCGTGGGAACCGCCCTCCGCCGGCTGATGGAAGAGCTGAGGAAATGGGGACTTCCAGCCCCGCGGGTGGACAGCTAAGTGAATGGGAGCCCCACCCCGGCCTGGCCGTAACCCACTCCAGGAACGCAGCTCCAGAGGTGCTGCGGGAGGTCTGTACAGGAGGTAAGTCAGTCTCAGCCCGATGCCGAGTCCAGTCCGGGGGCACTCCCAGCCCAGGGGCTGAGCGGCCGAGATACCGGTCCAGGAGCGCAGTGGGCGGCGCCCGCCTTGCCGAGGCTGCGCCGGTATCCTAGGAGATAGGGGGATGGCCATTGGCCGGCGGGGGGTAGGGGCGGGTGCTTACCTGGGTCCGTGCGCTGGGGATCCTTCCCCGCGCCGGTGGTCAGCGCCGCCTCGGTCAGTCGCCACCACGGCCACGACTTTCAATTTCGGTTTGCTCACAGCCAGCTCCCGGACCTCTGAGATAGCTCTTCAGGAGCTCTCTAACCCCACCCCGTCCCGCCCCGTCCCGCCCAGACCCTTCCCCTGCCTACCTATGTTTTCCCCACCCCTCCCCACATCTCCGTTCCGTTCAGCCCCGCCCCCTCTCTTGCTCCGCCCCACGTAGCACGCCTGCGCACAATCGCCGCGGCTATCCACCCCTTTTTTTTCCTGCTTAGTGCGCACGCGCAATTTTCTCCAGCCTTCCCGGTTCTCCTACTAGTCCTTCCTCCAACCAAATACCAAGGGTGAAGCCGGGAGGGAGGAGCGCGGTGGAGAGGAGTGCCCGATTCGGCGGACTGGCCGGGCCTCCCGGGGTGGCTGAGCAGAGCAGGGGAAACTGACGCCACCCAGCGGTTTCTGCGCGCGTCGTGATCGCGACTCCGCGCTACCGGAAAGAGGCTCGTGGGCGCTGGTCGCTGGAGTGAGTGGGAACCGGGCGGTTGTGCCCTCGAGGCCCGCAGGCAGGCCCCGCTCTGAGGCCTGCTGGATGCATGGTCCAGGTTAGGCCCGGAGCCGGGAGAGCCGGCGTGTGGAGGAGAATGCCGGGGGAGGGGTCCAGTGTAATCAGTGCAGTACGCATGGGGGACCCCTGCCCATCTCTCTTTTCTCTCCGAATCCCCCGCCTGTTCTTACTGCCTCTGTCTCCACACACATATTCTTAAAAATCTTATAGTTTTAAGCTTTGGAATTCTGTGCGTAAGTTTGTGTGATATGACAGTGTGTGTGATGTGTATTATCTATTTTACACACATTGTGAGATATGTATTATACATACTATAGATACGTATTATTTATTAGATACATTGTAGCATTTCTATATATACATTGTGTAAAATGTATTTATTGAATTCATAATCTGTGATGTATTATATATTATATATGCAGTGTTATTTATGTTATATACATGTAATTTGTGATATATATTATATATACATCCTGTGTGAAATGTATCTATTATGTATACTCATATGTATTATGTATTATATATACTGCCATGTATTATATATATACTCTGATATATATTATATATATACACATATATATTACTTTATATATACAATATGCTATTACTATATATTATTCCATAATATATATATGTTATATATACACAATAGGGAAGCTCTCCAATGTCCATCCTTTCCGATCAAAGGCATAGAGGGGGGCTCCAAGGGTGGGTGATCTTTAGAGTTGGTATTATCTTGATGGATGGCAACTTTCTGGAGATCATAAGGAAAGCAATTATTTTGGAATACAGTTATCACTTTTTTTTTTTTTTAAGTTTACAGATCCAAATTTAAGTACTTTTGTTGTAGCATAAGTTTGACCTTTGGGTTTATTAGACCCAAACTGACACCTTCATCCACCTTTTTACTATAATTGCAGCTAGAGACTTAGGAAGAAATAACAAACATTTAAGAAGCATGTATTACAAATTTCATTTACTTCAAATTAGTAAATGGCATAGCTAGAGAAAAGTAAGAAAAAGCTTTTTGAAGGAGGTGGTAGTTAAGGATTATTAAGATGTAGATGGGATTAGAAGGCATTCTAGATGGGAGAAAATATATAAGCATGATATTATACTAAAACTGATTAGAACAGTAGATTCATATTCAACATGTTAATTGAAAAATCATTTTGTATTGATAGGCTGAGGCCAAATTGTGAATGGCCCTAAAGTCAGGGAGAATTATTTGGACTTGGTGTAGGAATCAGTTAAGGGCTATTGTAGATTTTTGATCCAAAAGTAATATTATAAAGTATCATTTAAAATAGACTAATTGAGTAGAAGTATGAAGAATATATCTGACAACAAGAAAGAGGAAAAGATTATAGAGTCCATAGAGGTCATCTGGGAAAATTTTGTAGTAATTCAATTAAATTAAGGTTCTTGGCTAATGTTGAGTATGCCTAATAAAAGCTAGTAAAGACTGGGAGAGTATGCCTAAACATAGTTGCTAAATAACATATAATATCACTGGAATAACAGTAGGGTCCACTAGAAGTTCACAGGACACAAAATCCAATAAAACCAAGAGTAATTATTAATAGTTCAATGTTTACTTGGGAGAATTTCACCAGCAGAGTGTCCTAAAGTTGTGTACTTGGTATTTTTTCTGTTTAATCTTCTTATCAATGACGTGAACTAAATACCTGGATTCATTTCCCACCCTTAATATTAATATGCTAGTTGTATAGTGCTGGGCAAGTCACTTGACCTTTAAGTGTAGTGAGCAATTATAAGATTGCAAGTTATAGAGAAGGTATCAACCTTCTTTGTATTGATAATAGGCATTTCCTTATATTGGAAGTACTCCATACATTATGGTTTAAAATCCAAATCTGGCCTGTTACATGTTTTCAGATGGTGCACGAGTTAAGAATGATTTTTACTTTTTAAGATATAATAAAACTTGATTTAAAAATGCAAAACCATTCTTTGATCTTGCTTTGCACCATTTTAATCACAGGTATCGTCCTTATTCCTTATTAATGATTTAGTATTTAGAAAGTGGCATGAATGGCATGCTCATCATATTTTCAGATCACTGAAAACTGGGAAGGATAGCTAACAGATTAAAAAAATTTTAAAAGGTCTTGACAAGGTTATTGTGCTGAATTTTGTCAAGTGAAAATAAAAAATGTAAATAAATTTTACATAATTTTTTTGAAGATTTTTTTAAATTAAAACTTTTTATTTGAAAAACATATGCATAGGTAATTTTTCAACATTGACCCTTGCAAAGCTTCCTGTTACAGATTTTTCCCTCCTACTCCCCATCCCTTCCCTTAGATGGTAGGAAGTCTAATACATGTTAATTATGTTAAAATACTTGACAAATCAAATATGTGTATACATATTTATACAATTATCTTGTACAAGAAAAATCGGATCTACAAGAAAAAAAAATCTGAGAAGGGAAACATAATGCAAGCAATAGAGAGCATGAAAATGTTATGTTGTGGTCCACGTTCAGATCCCTCTCTCTGGGTGTTTATGGCTTTCTTCATCACTGAATAATTGGAACTGGTTTGAAACATCTCATTGTTGAAGAGAACCATGGCATTCAGAATTGATCATATGGTCTTATTGTTGCCATATACAATGATCTCCTGGTTCTGCTGATTTCACTCAGCATCAGTTCATGCAAGTCTCTCCAGGCCTCTCTGAAATCATCTTGCTGGTCATTTCTTACAGACCAATAATATTCCATAAAATTCATATACCATAATTTATTCAGCCATTCTCCAATTGATGGGCATCCACTCAGTTTCCAGTTTCTAGCCACTACAAAAAGGGCTGCCACAAACATTTTTGCACATGTGGGTCCCTTTCTTTCCTTTAAGATCTCTTTGGGATATAGGCCCAATAGAAACACTGCTGGGTCAAAGGGTATGCACAGTTTGATAAGTTTTTGAGCATAGTTCCAAATTGTTTTCCAGAATAGTTGGATCCATTCACAGTTCCACCAACAATGTATGTGTCCCAGTTTTCCCACATCCCCTCCAACATTTGTCATTATTTTTTCCTATCATCTTAGCCAATCTGACAGGTGTGTAGTGGTATCTCAGTTATTTTAATTTGATAAATGCAAAATATTGAATGCAAGACTAAATTATAGTTAAACTGAAAATTTGGGGATCTCTAATGGTATACAAGTATATTAGGAGATCAACATTGTAATAATCACAACTAAAAAGGTTAATTTAGTCCTGATCATTGTTCAGTCTATACATTTTGTATTGGAGAATTCAGTTTTGGGTATCACATTTTAGGAAGGATATTGATACATTGAAGAATGACCTGAGGAGGATGTCGAAGATAGTGAACCTTCTTATGACCTTAGCTATATAATATCTGGTTGAAGGAACTAAGGAATTAGGAATTAGCCTACAGAGGAAAAGCATCAAAGAGGGAAGAATGCACATGATGGTGGTTTTCAAGTATTTGTAGGACTGCTCTATCGAATACAATTAGATATGCTACTTGGCTTGAGAAGATAAAACTAGGAGTAAATAGAAGTCACAGAAGAGCAGATTTAGACTTGATATAAGAAAAAAGCTTCCTAAATATTAGAGATATGCAAAAGCAAAATATTCTGCCATAAAAAGAAGTAGATTGCCTCTCTGAGGTCTTCAAGGAAAAATTGGATATTCACTTGTAGAATATGGCAGACAGAGGATTCTTGTTTAGCTGTTAGTTGAACTAAATGACCTCTGAGATCCCTTTCTCTAGGTTGCTATGATAAGGGTTTATATTAGGTTCAAGATAATTGAAATGAAAAGGAATAGAGTTAACAAGAAATATTTTAAAGAATTATGGGGCAGCTAGGTGGCGCAGTGGTTAGAGCACCAGCCCTGAAGTCAGGAGGACCTGAGTTCAAATCTGGTCTCAGACACTTAACATTCCCTAGCTGTGTGACCCTGGGCAAGTCACTTAACCCCAATTGCCTCAGCAAAAAAAAAAAAAAAGAATTAATAGACCTTTGTTAATAGTTTGGATGTTGGGAATGGAGGGAAGAAGATAGTCAAGAGAATACCAAGATTTTAAACTCAGATACCTGGAAGAATAGTGAAGGAAATTTGGGGAGGAAAAGCAATTTTGGATAAGAAGACAGCCAGTTCACTTTTGAAAATACTGCATTTTAAGTGACTATATGAGACATATAAATGGGAATAGCCAATAGAAAAAATGGAGACTCAGATAACAGGTTAGGATGGTAGATGGTTTAGATTTGTAAATAGTGGAAGCAATAAGAATGATTGAATTATCTTCCAAAAAAGAGAAAACAGAAAAAAATAGTAGATCCTTAAGCACTGACCTTTTTTGAATCCCACAATTAAAAGGTCAGAGAAAAGGAGACAGAGGAGCCTACAACCAAGATTCTATGCATTCCTTTTCATTTATTGTAGTATTCTATTCTCCCAGTTCACCCCTTAACCAAGAACACTTAAGTAGGAAATGTTACTTTTAATGTATGACCTTTACTTTTCAGACAGGAAAATCTCTGTTAGCAGTGTGGAAGATGAGTTGAAGTGAGGAAAGATTTGAGAGAGTGGGATCAGTAGTACAGGTAAGAAGTAATGAGGGCCTGAATTAGCACAATGCCTATAGATTGGAAATTGAATATGTGAAATGAATGTGAATGAGGAGTTAAGGATAAAACTGCTTTTGCAAGTCCTGGGTGACTAGAAGGATGGTGATATTTTTGAATGATAGGAAAGTGTGGGTTTGGGGGGAAAGATAATGAGTACTCTTTTGTACATCTTGCATTTGAGATGCTTTGGAGGTATCCAGTTTGAAATTTCTAGGACATAGATCAGAACAGAAACTAGAACTTGATGTATAGAGTCATAAGTAATTTATATGTAGTTGGTATTTGAATCCCAGGAAGCTAAGTCACAAAATGAGAGATGAGTCCAGGAAAAAGAGCCTAGAGGCATACCTACAGAGAACTATAAGAGAGAACTATATATCACACACAAAAAAACAGAGAAGAGAGATCATCTAGGTGGAGACAGCAACCAAAAGTAATCAAATATGATAAAGAAAGATCAAGAGAGATAAATACTGAGAAGAGTCCACTGGATTTGGCAAATATGAGATAACTTTGAAGAGGACAATGTCAGTTTTATGATGAGATCATAAACCAGATTACAAAGAGTTTCAAAGAGAATTACAGGCAGTATTTTTCCTCCAATATTTTAGCTGAGAAATGAGAAGAGACAAAGGACCATAGCTAGTAGGGGGATGGCAGTTTATTAAATAAGAAGGTTTTTTCAAGATGAGGGAGATTTGGGCATGTTTGGATATCAGGGAAGAAATCAAGGATTGACAAGATTAGAGAAAGGAATGATAATAGGTGCAGTTTGCTGGAGAAGAGAAGATAAAACGGGGTCAAGGATACCTTTAGAGAGCTTGGCCTTGGCAAGGAGAAGGGCCATCTTTTTTTTCAGATTGGAATGAAGGAGAAACTAATGGGATATTGTGTCTGGGGGAAGTGAGCTAATAAGGAAAAAAAAAAAAGAAAGTCATGGCAAATGGTCTCAGTTGTTTGTGGGGGGTTTTTGATGGGAGAGGGAAGGTGTATGTGTTTTGTATGATGCAACTGAGAGGGTTTAAGGAGTTCTGAGAGAGATTTGAGGGAAAAAGAATAAATTTGGACAACTGATATATGGTTAATGGGATAGATTATTTGGGAAGAATGGAAGTTGCATTAACTTGCCTCATTGAGTGTACAACTCAGGTAACTTAAATTTGTAGTAGACCAAGTTAGTATGGTGTTATCATTTCTGCCTGTTCTAATAGCTTGTAAATAGGAGCAAGGGAGGCAGATAGTAGGAGTAATCCAGGTTAAGAATTTAACCAGATATTAAATTCAATTAATTGAGTATTAAGTGCTTACTATGTGTCAGACACTATGTGAAGTGCTGGAGAAGTGCAGTTCCTGCCCTCAAGGAGCTTACAATCTAATGAGGAAGACAAAGTACAAACATGTATAAAGTAAGTTTTATATATAGCATAAATAGGAAACAACAAAGGGAAGGCACTGGAATCTAGAGGGATTGGAGAAGGATTCCTGTAAAAGGTGGGAAGTCAAGGAGTTCAGTAGTCAAGAGTGGAGGAGAGAGAGAGCCTTCCTGTCATGGGGACAACTAGAGAAAGAACTCAGAGCTAATAAATTAAATGTGTTATAAATGGAACAACCAGGAGATCAGGGTCCCTGGATTGAAGAGCACATGGTGAGGAGTAAGATGTAACAGAATGGAAAAGTGATAGGACAAGGGATTCAAATATAGCGGGTAATGTAGAGTTGAACTAGTCTACCAAAGAGTGGAGACTAGGAAAGGAAGAGAGTGTAGCCAGGGCTGGAAAAGCAATGAACTGTGAATAGATTTTGCCAATCATGTTGCAGAGAAAAAATAAATTAGGAACAAGTCATAGGAAAAATATCATAATAAAATACTGTGATTGGGTGAAAAGAATTTTGCAATTCTTTCATGTAGAAGTGGAGCATTTGGGGGTGATGTCAAGACTAAGGATATTATCTTTGTGTGTATAACTATTCTTTATCTACTCAAATACTATAGATTCCTAGGGGAGAGAGACTTGGTCACATACATACTCTTGGTATAATCAGTGGCTTTCATGGAACAGATGTTTGTTGACCATGCTTGATATAATAACTTAAATGATGCTGTTTTAAATTGTAGATTAAGGAAATGGGGAAACAGTGATCTAGAGTTTTAGTTGGTTTACTCTAGAATCACCTGATTTATCTCATCCTGCCTTCCCCCCCCCTTTTTTTTTCCTATTTCACCAAAAAAGCAGTATAAACAAGGAATCAGTGTTAAGATTGGTGTGAGCTTTTCCATTCCTTTCACTTCTCATTCCAAATCCTGGGCAGAGAATTTGTGTAGATTCATTCTTAATAGTTCTTTGACAGGAGAGAAGTATATTGCAAAATCTTTAAGCCAATTCTTTTTTCCATTTTTAAAATTACATCTTAAAGTACCTTTAGGAGAATAAATAAGTGACAATGAAATTAAACATAACAGAAGTGTTTCTGATGGAAAATAAAAACCCCAAACTCCTAGAATGTTAGACCTGGAGAGAACGAAGAGCTCAAGAATCTCATCCTCTCTCTTCTTACAAATGAGGAAACAAAGCCAAGATAAATTGTGACTTATAATTCAAAACAGTCAGAATTTATTTATTAAGTATCCACTATGTGCCAATTACTAAAAGCTCAGGATACAAATATGAAAAAGAAAGATAATTGCTTCCCCTAAGGAGCTTCCAGTCTAATTGTGAGGAAGCTAAACCAAAAAGTAAATAGAAGATGAGGGAGGGCCCATTTGAATGATCCTGCTGCAGTACACAGGGAAAAGACCCGAGGAAATTATAAGCCAATAAGATGGGTAGCCTCAGCAGTCTCCTTAAATGGAGGTTTGGGGAGTAATGTTTCTCCTCTGTCCTCCAGTCAGAGGGTTCCTAGGGCAGAAGATGCTGGCGAAAGACAGTGCCATCACTGATACTGTATCTTGCAAATGGTGTAGTTCCTGGGGGTTTAATGAAGTCCAAAAAAGTAGAAGTAACACTTCCTATTTGACTGTCCTTAGTAAGAGATGGACTAGAAAGATAGAATTCCACAATAAATGAACAGTATTATTTGTGCAGTAAATATCATAGTTGCTTTCTATTAGAATGCAAATCCAGTGGTCTTTGACCAAAACAATGTTGCTGACTAAATTAGTCTATCACTTGGGAAAACATGGTAAAAGAGGCTCTGTAACAAATTTAATATCTTGCTTATTTCAGTGTCTTTTACTAAATTTAATACCTTTTATAATCCACCAAATCAGTATACTGAATAGTTTAGAGAGCAATTATAATACCAATCAGTTACTCAATTTTTCCAGTGGAACATGTTTAAATTCTTGGTGTTTTTTGCTCTGATGATCAGAAAAATAAGCTTACAATAGGTCAAGAGGATCATTGGACAGATCCATTTTTAAAAATTTCATTATTAAGCTCTTACCTATCTTCTTTTCAATAAAATGCAGAATACTGCGCTTTTGCTTTTATTTTTAAGATGGTAGGAAAAAGTAAGCAAAAGCAAAATAACCCTATCACTTAGTAAAATGTCCTTACATGTGAATATGAATAGTATGCTGACACAGCAGCCTCCCTTAATCTATTCATAATGACTACTAGGATGATTCAGCTAAATCCAGCTAATCCACAGAAAAGACTGGATGATCTCTAAAGCAACATGGTACAAATCCACAGGACTATTGAAAGCCCTGAATAAAAGAATTGTAAAAATAGATTAATGTGCCACTTTATGTTGAAAACTCAGAAAACCACATTGTATAGTAAAGTAGCACATTCAGGTTAATTCAGATCTTATTTAGATTTTATCTCTTCATTATTTTAGAAAAAAATCCCTTATTCTAGTCATGTTTCCAAGATGAAATTCTCTAAACCTCCAATTTTTCTGATTAGCAAAACTTTTTCAGGAACTTTTTCTTTTTTGTTTTTGTATTTCTTGCATTTAGCATAGTTCCTGGCTCATAACAAGTGCTCAATAAATGCATGTTGATTCATTTCACAAAGTATTTAACATTGATCAATACTGCCCCATTTCAGAGTTCCTTTTCCTCATCTTGACTTTTCTCAAATTGACCTTGCATGAAACTAAAAAGACATCACCTAAACCTTTTCCCATAGAATATCTGAAAGATGGTAGAATGGATCCACAGTTAGAAGATTTCTATAGAATGTTATTCTTTGGGCTAATAGCATTCTATTTACTATGGTATTCAATTATCTAAGTCTACCTCTTACCAATAACACTTAATTCGGTAGGAGGTATTATTTCTACTAAGGTGACTTCTGTTTCCACAAAGTTAGAAGGTCTCTGAGGGTTCAAGTTGTCCAGCTCATAACTTAAGAATTCCCCTCTGAAGTATCAAACAAGTGCTCATCAAGCCTGTGATTAAAGACCTCCATTGAAAATTCCTACCACTTTTAGGTGGCTCTAATTGTTTATATCAAACTCAAATTTTTCACTTTGCAACTTTGTTTTTCTGAGCCTCCATAGTCAGCAAGAATCAATCAGTCAACAAACATTAAAGTTTCTGCTATGGGCAGGCAGAGCTAGGTTTTGGATATAAATGTAAAAGAAAGACAATTCATAAAGGAGAATTCTAATTTTATTATCCATATGACAGCCTTTGAAAAATTTGAAGAACTCTATTATGTACCAGAAAGCTTCTCTTTTCAAAGTTCATTATATGATTACACCATTTCAACCATCATGTTTTGTTTTGGGTTTTTTTGTATTCCTCTGAATTATTACAAGAGTATCAGTGTTTTTTCTATATTGTTGTACTAAGAATTGAACAGAATACTTCAGATGTAGTATGACTAAAGCAAATTACAATGGAACTATTATGTTCCTAAGAGGTCTCTAGATGGCACATTGGGTAAATTGCTGGCCCTGAAGTCTTGAGTATAGGAATAAATTTGGCCTTTAAAAAAAAAAGAAAGAAAGAAAGTAGCAGTCTCAGACAAGTCACTTAACACTTTTTACCTCAGCTTCTTCATCTGTAAAGATAAAGTAACTGGTAAATTACTCCATTATCTTTGGTAACATCAAAGAGTTCACAAAAAGTTGAATAAAAATAATCAACAAATAATATTCTAAATGCACTAGATTCCTTGGTATGACTTAAAATTATTTTAGTTTTCCATAGTAAGTGGAAGAGAATTCTTATGTAATACTATAGAGTAGGGATTCCCAATTAGTTGATCAGGCTCTATCTGGGACTTACCTGTAGATTACTAAATCAGTCCTCCTGTTTTGTTCTCATGTTACCCCTCCCCCTTTTTTTGTTTTTGCTGAGGCAAATAGGATTAAGTGACTTGCTCAGGGTCACACAGCTAGGAAGTATTAAGTGTCTGAGATTAGATTTGAACTCAGGTCCTTCTGACTAAAGGGCTGGTGCTCTATCTACTGCCACCACCTAGCTGTCCCTCATATTACCCTTTTTTGTCATAAAGTTCTCTTTATGATTTGCCACTATTAGGTTGTCATATGAATAATAAAATTAGAATTCTCCTTTAGGAATTGCCTTTCTTTGGTATTTATATCCAAAACCTAGCTCTGCCTGCCCACAGCAGGAACTTTAATATTTGTTGACTGATTGATTCTTGCTGACTATTGAAGGCTCAGAAATTAATTACATAATAACTAAGTTTATTACAAGAGAAATGAACATGCATAAAGAACCCTAAGTCAGGGCAAAGAGTCCACAATCCAAACAGAAGTTTACATATTTATGACAATACAACAAAGGAAAAATCAGAAAACTAAAATCTTCTAAATGAAAGCAGCACAGGAGGGGGTCCTGGGTAACTTAAGTGAGGTTGGCAGAAAACACCTGAGCTACCAATAAGATTACTCCCGAGACAAACAGGGAAGGGCATTGATGGGTCAGATAGCCCAGGCAAGAAAATAAAGGACAGACAACATAATTAGAATTTTGAGAGCCTTTATTACCCGAGCCTGGCAACTGGACCCTCAAGTAGAGTCCAACCCTGAGCATTGGGAGTAGCACACCTTTAAAGTTGTTGGCTACCCCATAGGTTTACATTTGACATTGACATCTCATTTACAATGGGGAGATAACAAGATTTGGGAAATACAATGAATTTGTATTTCCCAAATCTTCCCAAACATGCATTGACTGTAGACCTGACTTAGATAGGCAAACATTTTTCAGGTACTCAAAAGACTCCTGATCCATAAGAGATTTCCGGAGAGATTCCAAGGCCTTATGACCCAGATGTGGGGGGGGGCCCAGTCTTCTGTCCATTTCAATGGGGATGAGCTCAGTTTTATAGTCCCACCTCATGTGGAGGTCTTGGTTAATCCCATTTTATTGTAAGCAGTCAGAAAGCCAAGTTATGTCAAACCCTCACGGTTACATTTCCCTTGTGCCCCATCATTTGGTGCAAATTGTTTGCATTCAGTCTCATCACTAAAAGTAGGAAAAAAGACAAAGCCCCTCCTGAAGGGGAGAACCATGGTGATGGCAAAAGCAACATTCCTTTCCTTTGCAAACTGCAAGACCGTGAAGATAGGAGGGTCTACTTGTAATCTTCAAGGATCCTAGCTGCACAAGCAATTTTTTAGCCTAATGCAGACTAATCCTTGTCTTGATTCCCAAGAACATAGGAGGAATTTAACTTGGGGTACAAAAAACAAATTATGTCAGTTTGGAGTAAAGATGTCTCCTACGTATTCCAGTCTAGTTTTGCTGGAAAATAGGGCAGCTCCAGAAGTCAGGTTAAATTGGATTCAGTGCAACAATGGAGTAGTGGTGTCTATTCTCTATTTGAATTGGGGATTTTACTGTTTATTCTACTCAGAGCATTTATTCAGGACTAAAAGCCTCCCCTCTCTAATGCCTCACTCTGCACTTCATTTGTGTAACAATTACTATTTTTACATTTTCCTGGGCAGTATTGCTTTTTGGAATCAGATCATATGCAACTCTTTTGACCTGCCCAATTATTGATGTCAGTCTTAAATATATGATATATATTTCCATGTACAACACATAAATGATTTGTCCATGTTGAGTTCCTTGAAATTAATCTTTGATATTCATTCTTATTTGTTTGGATTTGGTTGAGAAAGTCCTGAAAATCTGCAAGTTTGTTGATGCCCTTTTTTGTTTTCATTCAATATTATGGATAATTTTGCTGGATATGATATTTTTGGTCACAAGACTAGTTCTTTTGATTGCTGGTATATGTTATTCCAGGACCTGTGGTCTTTTATTGTGACTGTTGTTAAATCCTTATCATCATATGACACTTATAATAATAAAAAAGTCACATATTAGGCTATAAGAAATTATATTTTAAAAAGCAGAAATATTAAGTACATCCTTTCTAAGCATGACACAATAAAAATAATGATCAATGATAAAGGCATAAGCAAAAGGGACAAACCTGATGAAGACAATAATTACATCCTGAATAATGAATGTATCAAAAAAAAGCACAAAAACAATAATTGTATTAAAGACAATAATTGAGAACCTAACAAAAATTTTTTGGTTGCAACTAAACCAATCCCGAGGGGAAATTTTTTATTCCAATAAACATTTGTTAGGAAAAGAGAATTAATGAACTAAATGTGTAAATTTTTTTATTTATTTTTGTTTTTGTTTTTGCTTTTTGCTGAGGCAATTGGGGTTAAGTGACTTGCCCAGGGTCACACAGCTAGGAAATGTTAAGTGTCTGAGACCAGATTTGAACTCAGGTCTTCCTGACTTCAGGGCTGGTGCTGTATCCAATTGTATAAATTTTTTAAATGAGAAAAACAAATAAATCCAAAATAACTAAAATGGAGCAAGTCTTGAAAATTAGAGGGGGGAAAGTTTCAAAACACACATACACGCATAATTTAGAACTATTAGCTTTAAAAAAAAAGGCTTAACAAAATGAAAAACTGTTAATCATCGTGATTGAAAAAAAAACAGGAAGAATAATCAAATGAACAAAAATTTAAAAAGAATGAGAGAAGATCCTAAATAGAAGAAATAGGTGATGTCTTTCCCAATAAGGAGGTCAGGAAGAAGAGCACGTTTTGAAGGAAAAATGATGACCTCAACACCAATGAAATAGATCTGTCCAATAAACAATTAGATTTTGGAGTCTGGAAAGAGACCAAGGCCTCAGAATCCAGTTTAGATTTAGGGAACATCCCCCAGAGACGGCAAGGCCTCTGACAGGAGTGACAGAAAAGAGAGAAAGATGAGGTACAGGGAGAGAAGAATAGGACCAGAACTTATAGGGAGGGTAGAAAAAAGAAGCAGAGAGACAGTGAGAAGAAGCAGATTATGGTGACTTAGAAACCAGCCAAACAGAATGTTCATGAGAGAGTAGTTCCAGTTGTGAAATGGAGGACTAAGGAAGAAAGGTCATTGTATTGGCATGAGGCAGTTGACCTAGAGTGATGGTGCATGGCTGCCGTCCCAGTTACTGAGGCTGGCAGATCTCTTGAGCTTGGAATTTCTGAGCTAAAGTGGGTTTTACTGAGTGGGGCTCCTCAGTAAGTTCATCATTAATTTGGGGAACCTCAGGGAAGAGTGAACTACTTGGTTACTAAATGAGGGACAAACTAGCTTGGATTGGAGCTGAGTAGTAAAATCAGGGCCTGTGAGCTGGCCTTTCCAGCTTAGGTGAGAATGGAAGCCCCAGTTTTTACAATTAAGAACAAAATTGGTTACTTTCATGATAGCAATTTTTGTGAACTAAAAATTTTTGAGGATTGAATTGACTCTTTGGAGGAAATGGAAGTAGAGAGATAATTTTTGAAGATTCATAGGATTGAAGATTTGCAACTGAAAAGTAACCTATAAGCCATCAGGTTTGACTTCCTGATATTACAGGTGAGAAAACTAACATAAAGAGGTTAAGTGACTTGCTCAGGAGGTCATATAGCTATTAAATATCTCAGGGAGGATTTTTGAAGCTAGTCTTCTCAAGTTAGGGCCCTATCTACTATGAAATTTGAATGAGCTTAATCTTCCTAGTAAAGTACAAATTGAAGTCAGCTACCATAGGAAATAAGCCTGCATTTGGAAATATGAGAAGAGGTTTAATATATTTGCTGTGGGGGAATTGATAAATTAAGAAATATATTTCTAGGTTATAGTGAACAGCCTACTGAAGTGAAGCAGCATGAATGTATAATGTTAAAATTTTATATTTCTCCAACTTTGCTAGTCAAATCAACAACTATTTATTAAATCCCTGCTTACTGGGTTGAAAATACTGTGCTAAATGCCGAAGACCGTTTTTTTTTTTGTTTTGTTTTTTTGTTTTTTTTAAAGAAAAATTATTACCTGCCTTTAGGACTAGCTACAGAATAAGGAAAAGTACACATATATCTAAAAGACAAATTTGAAAATAATGAATTGCACAAAAGAGGTCAATTGGAATGGTAGGGGGATATTATAGAAGGAAGGGATTGCTTTTAAGTTACTATAGTAAAGTAACATCTACCAAGCTCTTGACACATTATCTAGGCTAGATTTTCTTTAAAAAGCAAAGATATCATCCTCTAGGTTTAAGTGGTCCAAAAAAAACTAAGTCTCTTAATTGTTGATATACTTCCTGTTGCCTAACTACAAAAGCTCAGTACACAAAGAATTAGGAACTTCTGGGGATTAATTCATTTCTCTTAGCAATTCATCAGGGCAAATATGAGCAGGGAAGTAATGTGCAGCTGAGTCAATGCTGAATTCTTATTGCAAATCCTTCTATGATACTGTTCAATATGAGATGGCCTGAAGCACTAGACTGGCCTTTTCCAAACCTTATCCCAGTCACTTAACCCATCTGGGCTTCCATTTCCTCATCTTTAAAATTAGGGGGTTGAATAAGATGGAGGTAAGGTGCCTTTCAACCTTACTTAGGTCTATGATCCTACAAACCTCTGTGTATGTGTGTGTGTAGTGTTTGTATGTGTGTGTAGTGTGTAGGAAACAGGAAAGTTTCCTTGTTAGTCATGACTTACTTGGTTACCATTACTCAAACCATTTTACCTATTTTGAAGCTCATGTTGTACTACAACTTTTAATTGGAGTTGTGGTATAGGAGTGATGGGGAAAAGGAGCGCTCTAAATACTGTTTTAATTCAAGAGACCTCTTTTTTTTTTCTTTTGGATTCAGCCTCTACTTTGGAAATGTACTTTATTTACTTTTATCTTCTTCATCCTTTCCTTTTCTGAGAATTTCTTTACCACATGCTTGTATAGCTAGATCTCATGGGTCATTCCCAACTATTTCCCTTCCTATGATATCAGAAAAGAGAAGCCAGTCAGATGAACTCAAAGAAAAACTTTTCTTGAAATCCCTGACTTTCCCCTGCAAGCTGAATTGCTTGTGTCTCTCTCCTGTCTTGATTCAGAGGTATTAGGGAAGTATCTTGGTTAATTTCTTTCCCTTGTTTTTTCTACTCACAGTGATCTTTAAATCTTCCTTTATGTGAGCTGAAATACAATAAAGATTTATTGTTTTAAGCGTTTACTAGCTTGTCTGATTCTTTATTATGAATTCTCCTTCAAGTCCCCAAACAGATAATATAAACTACAGTACCCCTCCCTCTCTTTCAGAAATTGCCAAGAATGAGAGAAGTTACACTTTCCATTGAAGAGAGTTACTGTGAAATGCCTTGAAGGGAATGCCAGATTTCACTTAGTGCCGGAAGAAAAATGGAACACTTTGAGAGAAAAGAACAAGATTGTGGGAGGAGTGTTAAAATAATAGGTGCATTATTTCAATGATCCCAGTAGAAGGTGCTATTAGAAGGATGGATAGATAAAGATAGATTGAACCTGGGAAAGAGTAGCGCTTGGACATGAGGCACGCAGCAAGCAGAATCAGATATAGACACAACCTTCATGGAAAGGTGTTTTCTTGGGTATGAAGTTAAAGATCTGACTGGAATTCAGATTCCTTAGAATTTGAAAGAAAATTAAGAATCATGATGAAGGCATTCATGTCTTAAAAGGATAGAGGAACAATAGGGAATGAAGGATCACAGATACTGCTCTGGTATATTTTCGTAAGAAGGGGCTTTGAAACTCTGAGCCAAAAGCATTAAGGCTAAAAACAAAAAGTTTCATTGTCAATTGAATGTTTTTTACTTAGCTTAGTATTGAGAAAAAGTAAGGTTAGGTAGTATTTATAACAGCTAATTAATAATAAATTTTAAAATATGCTTTTATCTGTCCCTCCCACTACTTCACCTTGACACCCCATTGAACAAAAAATTTGAAATAATGAATTGCTCATCTTAAACAGGCATAATTCAGCAAAACAAATTTGAATATTGGCCAATCCAGAAAATGTATGTCTTTCTGCACTTTAAGCTTATGACTTCTGCTATAAAGTGATAAATTCCATTTTTGTTATTCTGAACTTGTTTGTCATTGTAATCAGAGTTCTGAAGTCTTTCAAAACAATAGGCAAAGTTTAATTAAGGTACAAGGCAAAGGGTTAGGATTTTTCTTAAAAAAAAGTTTTAATGGTGGCTTTAGTTTTCTATGTAATAGTCATTTTTGGCTAACCTGTTACCTTGATCCTTCCCTTCTAACAAAGAAAAATAATTAAGAAAAAGCAACACCCTACCAAATATGGCAGAACATGTAATTCTGTATCCTTGTTCTCTTCCCTAAGGAAACCTTTTTCTCATTCTTCTCTGAGATCAAAATTGACCTATATAACTGCATAATCTTTGGCTTCATTTTAGTAGGATTTTTAAAAAATTATGCATTGTAATTAGAGGAACATAGGATAGTTTACCTCTCAGACCTGTGGAGAAGGAAGGAATTTGTGTCCAAAGAAGAACTGGAACTCTTAATTGAACAACAGATAAATAATTTTGATTATATTAAGTTAAAAAGTTTGTACAAATAAAACTAATGCAAACAAGATTAGGAGGGAAGCAATAACTTGGGAAATCATCTTTACATTTAAGGGTTCTGATAAAGGCCTCATTTCTAAAATATATAGAGAATTATCTCATATTTATAAAAATTCAAGCCACTCTCCAATCGATAAATGGTCGAAGGATATGAATAGACAATTTTCAGATGATGAAATTAAAACTATAGTCATGAAAAGGTGCTCAAAATCACTATTGATCAGAAAAATGCAAATTAAGACAACTCTTAAGATACAACTACAAACCTGTCAGATTGGCTAAGATGACAGGAAAAGGTAATGACGAATGTTGGAGGGGATGTGGGAAAACTGGGACACTGATACATTGTTGGTGGAACTGTAAACGGATCCAACAATTCTGGAGAGCAATTTGGAACTATGCTCAAAAAGTTATCAAACTGTGCATACCCTTTGACCCAGCAGTGTTTCTACTGGGCCTATATCCCAAAGAGATCTTAAAGGAGGGAAAGGGACCCACATGTGCAAAAATGTTTGTGGCTAGAAACTGGAAAGTGAATGGATGCCCATCAGTTGGAGAATGGCTGAATAAATTTATGGGATATGAATGTCATGGAATATTATTCTGTAAGAAAAGACCAGCAGGATGATTTCAAAGAGGCCTGGAGAGACTTGCATGAACTGATGCTGAATGAAATGAGCAGAACCAGGAGATCATTATACACAGCAACAATAAGACCATATGATGATCCATTCTGACGGATATGGTTCTCTTCAACAATGAGATGTTTCACACCAGTTCCTATTGTTCAGTGATGAAGAAAGCCATATACACCTAGGGAGAGGCCTGTGGGATCTGAGTGTGGACCACAACATAACATTTTTACACTTTCTGTTGATGCTTTCTTGCATTTTGTTTTCCTTCTCAGGTTTTTTTTTTCCTTGTAGATCCGATTTTTCTTGTACAACTATATAAATGTGTATACACATATTCGATCTGCCAAATATTTTAACATAATTAACATGTATTAGACTTCCTGCCATCTAGGGGAGGGGATGGGGGGAAGGAGGGAAAAATTAGTAACAGAAAGCTTTGCAATATTGATGCAAATAATGAACAGTAAACTCTCCCTTCACTTAATCATGGTGCTTTTTGTTTTTTAATTTTTTTCAGGCTTGCTTTAAATTGTATGTGAGTAGTATATAGCTTATTGTTGTTTAGTTGTTTCAATCATATCCAACTCTTTATGACCCCATTTGGAGTTTTCTTTGCAAAGATACATGAATGTATGTGATTTCCATTTCCTTCTCCCACTTATAAATGAGGAAACTGAGACAAATAGGGTTAAGTGACTTATCCAGGGTCACACAGCTAATATGTTCCTGAGGCAGGATTAGAACTCCAGATATGCCACCTATCTGCTGGTTTGCAGTTAGAAATTATTTAGAAATATAATTTTTTTCCACACAAGGATGTAACCAGCCACTTGCCTCAGTATCTTCATTATTCACCTATCAAACATTTGAATAGCTACAATATGATACCCTTGAAAACCTGACTGAATAGTGTAGCAGCAGAAAGGCTTTCCTTCCAAAGACAGAAATTAAGAATAAAGTTGCTTCATGCCACTCGCAGTTTATTTTGAGTTTTCTGCAATTGTTTTGAAGTATGTGGAAATGCCTCCACACATTTTTCAAATTTTCTCACATTTTTTTTTGGATACATGCCATCTTCTTTGGCTTGTTTCAGAAATTTGGTTCAGCAAAGTTTGTAGATATTAGGATTAAGGAGGTAAATTTCTTAAATACTAAAAATGTATCCATGATCAAATTGATTTGGAAGTTTTCTCCCATGATTAATCAACAAGCTTGTTATTAAATTGCAACAATGTACTAAGCATTAGTAATACAAAAACAGAAATGAAACAGGACCTTCACAAAAAGGAACTTATATTCTTCAAAGGGAGATAATACATACATTAAGTTTATATAGTCCTATTAAAAATTCCACACCACCTCCCCCGGCCGGGGCCCCGGCGCGGGGAAGGTATAGGAGCTAGAAGACCAAAATGTTTTCTTGTAGAAAGTAGAGTATCCTAAGAAACAAGTAATGAGGAAGTACATAAAGGTACAGAGATGAGAGAATTATCATGTGTGAAACTATTCCTATCATGTGTGAGGAATAGTTTGATTGGACCATAGAGTACAAAAAGAGGATTAATATGTGTAATTATAATTATAAAAAATAAAGAGCAGATAAGAATAATGAGAAATATATACCCACTATATCTTTTATGATGGTGAAGATCTTTCTTTAATAAGAAACATGGTTAGTAAAGCAAGCAAATTAATCATATGCCTATAGAAGTTTGAAAGAGCCAAACTCTGGAGAGAAGGCAGCAATCAAATCTCAAAAATGTAGAATAAGACCTAGGAATTCTCTTCCCCTTCCTCCTCCTTTATCACCTCCAGCCTTCCCAGCCCCCATGTTACATTGAAGGAAAGCTTCTCAACCAGTAGGAAACATTACATCTAATTGGAAACAGTGATGTACTCAAGAGAGTCATAGACATAATCACTCAAGAGAGGAAGCAACTTTGAAAAATGAAATTCCTGGCAGCCAGCTCTGGTCCTAAGAGGGGAATGTAGGATCTCATAATTTTAGGTTTTGTAGTTACAGGAATTTTGAGTTGCGGTTGCTACACCTTCCCTTCCCAAAAGGTGTGCTTCACTACTATTGCCCACTCTTCCAAAGGACACTGCATGTTTATTTATGAGAAAGTGGATCCCAGATTTATGGAGAGGAATGTTTTATAACTTACTGGTCTTGCTATGGTTTTTTAATATATATGTTTTCTTAGTCTTTGGTAACAGCTAATTGAATTTACAGGCTGATTGTTGATGGGAAGTACATTTGGTGGCAGCTTATGAGTTACAGAGTATTCACCCACAGAATTACCCCTATAATATGTTGTAGCATTTATCTTTCTTGGAACCCAATCTAAAAGGATGAAGTAGGAGAGCAGCTCAGAGGTAGTGTTAAATATAAGCTTGTAGGCTTTAGAATTATAATGCAAAAGACCACTATTTTATATCATAAGTAATAAAGAGCTCCTGGTGTTTATTCAGCAGGGAAGTAACAGAGACTTGGGCTTTAGAAATATCACTTTGGCAGCTTGGATGTAAGTTAGATTGAAGGGGGAGAGATTTGAGGCAGGAAGTGAAAAAGGCTGCTATTGCAGGGGTCCAGGTGGGAGGTTATAAAGGCTGACCCTCTATAAGTAGAGAGAAGAAGACAGATTTGAGAGATCTTAGAGTGAGAAACAGAATTTGACAATTAGTTTAATATGAGAGTAGGGAGTCAAGTATGACATCAAGGTTGAAAATCTGGGTTCCCAGTTCTAATTGCTTAGTGATGAAGAGAGCTATCTATACCCAAGGAGAAGACTATGAGAACTGAATGTAGTTCACATCATAGCATTTTCATTCTTCTGTTATTGTTTGCTTGCATTTTATTTTGCTTTTATATCTCTCTCTTTTTTTTACTGGTTGGATTTGATTTTTCTTGTATGGCATGATAATTATATAAATATGTCTGCATATATTGGATTTAACATATATTTTTACCATGTTTAACATATTTTGGACTACTTGCCATCTAGGGGAGGGCATGGGGGAAGGGGGGAAATTGGAACACAAGATTTTACAAGGGCTAATGTTAAGGAATCGTCCACACATGTTTTGAAAAATAAAAAGCTTTAATAAAGAAAAAAAAAGAAAATCTGGGTTCTTTGGAAGGATAATTAATGATGCTCTCTACAGAAACAGGCATGAGGAAAGTAGGAAAGAAAAGAAGAAAGGAAAGAAGGAGGCTAACAGAAAGGAGACCAGAAGTAGAAGGGAAAGGAATAAGATAAAGGCAGAGGGGCTGTAAAAGAGGAGGGCTATTTGAGGGAGATGGTAGTCAGATGCAAAATCAGATATGAATTAATGGTGGGTTTAGAGTAAAAAAGAAGTCAGATCTGTGATGCTGATTGAAACTCATCCATTCCTGTTCAATTTTTGTTACTGGACATTGAAATGAAAGGACAACTGGACTCTTAATTAACTACTGCTTCAGAGCCTGGAGCCTTCAAGGGGTTGTTTGCCAAAAGGTTATCTGGGGAATTTAGAGAGTGAGTATGCTGGGAAAGGGAGGAATATCTGAGTATCTATATACCTAATATGGGTGCCTGGGTAAGAAACCACTTATTGAATGATGCTTACAAACAACCTGATTTACAACTCTTCCACATTAGGAAACTAAAATTTCTGCTCTTTTTTTTTTTTTAAATATATAAAGCTTTTTATTTACAAAACATATGTGACCTTTCAACATTGACCTTTGCAAAAACTTTTTTTTCCCAAGCTTTTCCCCTCCTTCCCCCCATACCCCACCCCTAGATGACAGGTAATCTAATACACGCTAAATAGGATAAATTATATGACAAATACAATACATGTATACATATCTATACAGTTATCTTACTGCACAAGAAACATCAGATCCAGAAAGAGAAGAAGGAAAAAACAACCTAAGAAGGAAAACAAAATGCATGGAAATATTCACAGAAAGCATTAAAATGCTGTGTGGTGGTTCACTCTCAGTTCCCACAGGCCTCTCTCTGGATGTATATGACTATCTTCATCGCAGAACAACTGGTTTGAATCACATCATTGTTGAAGAGAACCATGTCCATCAAAATTGATCATCATATAGTCTTGTTGCTGTGTATAATGTTCTCCTGGTTCTGCTGATTTCACTCAGCATCAGTTCATGTAAGTCTCTCCAATCCTCTCTGAAATCCTCCTGTTGGTCATTTCTTACAGAACAATAATATTCCATAACATTCATATACCATAATTTATTCAGCCATTCTCCAATTGATGGGCATCTTTTCAATTTCCAGTTTCTTGCCACTACAAAAAGGGCTGCCCCAAACATTTTTGCACATGTGGGTCCCTTTCCCTCCTTTAAAATCTCTTTGGGATATAGGCCCAGTAGAAACACTGCTGGGTCAAAGGGTATGCACTGTTTGATAACTTTTTGAGCATAGCTCCAAATTGCTCTCCAGAATGGTTGGATCCGTTCACAGTTCCACCAACAATGTATCAGTGTCCCAGTTTTCCCACATCCCTTCCAACAGTTATCATTATCATTTCCTGTCATTTTAGCCAATCTGACAGGTGTGTAGTTGTATCTCAGAGTTGTCTTAATTTGCATTTCTCTGATCAATACTGACTTGGAGCACCTTTTCATGTGACTGGAAATAGTTTCAATTTCTTCGTCTGAAAATTGTCTATTCATAGCTTTTGACCATTTATCCATTGGAGAATGGCTTGAATTCTTATATATTTGAGTCAATTCTTTATATATTTTAGAAATGAGGCCTTTATCAGAACCTTTGCTTGTAAAAATATTTTCCCAGTTTACTGCTGCCCTTCTAATCTTGTCTGCATTCATTTTGTTTGTACAAAACCTTTTTAACTTGATATAGTCAAACATCTATTTTTTGATTAATGATGACCTCTAGTTCTTCTTTGGTCACAAATTCCTTCCCCCTCCACAGGTCTGAGGGGTAAAGCATCCTACATTGTTCTAATTTGTTTATAATATCATTCTTTATGCCTAGATCATGAATCCATTTTGACCTTATCTTGGTATATGTTGTTAGGTGTGGGTCAATGCCTAATTTCTTCTATACTAGTTTCTAATTATCCCAGCAGTTTTTGTCAAATAGTGAGTTTTTATTCCAAAAACTGGGGTCTTTGGGTTTATCAAACACTAGATTACAATTGTCATTGAGTATTTTGTCCTGTGAACCTAACCTATTCCACTGATCCACTACTCTATTTCTTATCCAATACCAAATGGTTTTGGTGACCACTGCTTTATAATATAGTTTTAGATCTGGTGCAGCTAGGCCACCCTCATTTGCATTTTTTTTTTCATTAATTCCCTTGAAATTCTTGACCTTTTGTTTTTCCAGATGAATTTTGTTGTTATTTTTTCTAGTTCAGTTAAATAATCTCTTGGGAGTTTGATTGGTATAGCACTAAATAGATAGATTAGTTTAGGTAGTATTGCCATCTTTATTATATTCGCTCGACCTATCCAAGAGCACTTGATGTTTTTCCAATTGTTTAGATCTGACTTTATTTGTGTGGAGAGTGTTTTGTAGTTTTGCTCATATAGATCCTGACTTTCCCTTGGCAGATATATTCCCAAATATTTTAT
>JAJPUD010002176.1:271159-292247 GCA_023553655.1 Myrmecobius fasciatus | reverse complement strand
TCAGTGAATTGTTGTCTTTTTCCAATTCACCAATTTTGTTTTTCAGTTCACCATTTTTATTTTCCAGTGAATTGGTGATTTTTTCCAATTCACCAATTTTGTTTTTCAATGAACTGTTTTCTTTTTCCAATTCACCAGTCCTATTTTCCAGTTTTTGATATTTCTGTTGCCCTGATCTCAATTTATTTCCCCATTCTTCTTCTAGCTCTCTTTTGAGATTCTTAATGCAATCATCCAGGTAAGCCTTCTGAAAGGGAGACCAACTTAAGTCTGCCTTTGTGGCTTTATCTGGGATTGTTTTCATAATGTCAGGATCTGGGGACTGTTCTATTTTTTCTCCGTAAAAGCTTTCTATGGTGAGAGCTCTCTTCTGCTTCTTGCTCATGATTTAAAGTTGGGATATTGGTCAAAAGCAGAGAAAACTGCAACAATTTGTATTTGCCCTGGGGCAGTTTACCGAGTTGACTTCCAGTCTGAGGCTGGTCGGGCTAGATTTGGACTAGGACCACGTTTTTCAGCTGCTCTCCATCCACCCTTTACCAAAGGCAGATCTGCCAAAGCACCTGCCCGCAAGCAGAGCAAAGTGGCCCAGGAGTCTCCCAGGGGCTTCCTGGGTGCCTTAAATCTGCCCCTCTATCGCAGCCCTGACTTCCGCCCCGGCTGGAGTCTGATTGTAACCAGCGGCCGATTTCCCCTGAGGCTAACCTTCTTCGGAGTTCTTTCAAGGTAGATTTTTGATAGAATTGCGTTGTAGTCCAAATGTTTGGCAGAGCCCTCACTCCAAAACCAGTTCGAAGGCTTACTTTGTCTGGGTCTGAGGGAACGTCCCAAAGGAGTTCACAAAGAAAGCTGTCTGCAGTTCGCCATCTTGGCTCCGCCCCCGGCAATCTATATTTTTGTAGATATTCATCCATTTCACTTAGGTTATCAAATTTATTGGCATACAGTTGGGCAAAGTAACTCCTGATTATTGCTCTAATTTCCTCATCATTGGTGGAAAGTTCTCCCTTTTCATTTTTGAGACTAACAATTTTATTTTCCTCTTTCCTTTTTCTAATTAAATTAACTAGAGGTTTATCTATTTTGTTGGTTTTTTCATAAAACCAACTTTTAGTTTTATTTAGTAATTCAATAATTTTTTTACTTTCAATTTTACTAATCTCTCCTTATATTTTTAGGATTTCAAGTTTGGTATTTGATTGGGGGTTTTTAATTTGTTCTTTCTCTAGCTTTTTTAGTTGCAAGCCCAATTCATTGATTTTCTCTTTTTCTATTTTATGCAAATAAGCATCTAGAGATATAAAATTTCCCCTTATTACTGCTTTGGCTGTATCCCACAAATTTTGGTATGTTGTCTCATTATTGTCATTCTCTTGGATGAAATTAGTAATTGTGTCTGTAATTTGCTGTTTCACCCATTCATTCTTTAGGATAAAATTATTTAGTTTCCAATTGGTTTTTGGTCTATTTTCTCCTGGCCTTATATTGCATGTGATTTTTATTCCGTCATGATCTGAAAAAAATGCATTTATTATTTCTGCCTTCCTGCATTTGACTTTGAGGTTTTTGTGTCCTAACACATGGTCAATTTTTGTATAAGTTCCATGGACTGCTGAGAAAAAAGTAAACTCCTTTCTGTCTCCATTTAATTTCCTCCAAAGATCATACCTAACTTTTCTAACATTTTGTTTACCTCCTTAACTTCTTTCTTATTTATTTTGTGGTTTGATTTATCAAGTTCTGAGAGAGGGAGATTGAGATCCCCCACTATTATAGTTTTGCTGTCTATTTCTTCTTGCATCTCTCTGAACCTTTCCCCTAGGAATTTCCATGCTATACCACTTGGTGCATATATGTTTAGTATTGATATTGCTTCATCATCTATGGTACCCTTTAGGAAGATATAATTTCCTTCTTTGTCTCTTTTAATTAAGTCTATCTTTGCTTTTACTTGGTTTGAGATCAGGATTGCTACCCCTGCTTTTTTTTGTTCACCTGAAGCATAATAGATTCTTCTCCAGCCTTTTACCTTCACCCTGTATGTATCTCTATGTTTTAGATGTGTTTCTTGTATACAACATATTGTTGGATTCTGGTTTTTAATCCACTCTGCTATCTGCTTCTGCTTTAAGGGAGAGTTCATTCCATTCACATTCACAGTTAAAATAACTAATTCTGTATTTCCTGCCATTTTATTTACCCTAGCTTATGCTTTTCTCTTTCTTATCCCCTTTCTCTCCTCCCTACTATTTTGCTTTTGAAAACCACTTCCCTCAAACAATCCTTCCCCTTTAGAGCCCCACCCACCCCTTTTTTCCCCCCTTTCCCTCCTGTTTCCTTATAAGTACGTCTATTATTCCCTCTGAGCCAAATCTGAGGAGATGGAGATTAACCCAATTCTCATTCCCCTCCCTTTTCTCCCCTCAGTCATTATAGGTTTTCTTTGCCTCTACATGTGATGTAATTTCCCTTATTTTACCTCCTTTTCCTCTTCTTCCAGTGTTATCCCTTTTCTACTTCTAATTTCTTTTTCAATTTATCATATCATAATAATCACAAAATCACAATAAACATATTATAATAATCATAAAATCACAGTAATCATATAATAATCATACAATCACAGTAATCATATCATAATCATAACATAATAATAGATTCATAAAATCAACCCTCATTCTATAAGTATCTATAACATAAATATAGTTCTCAAGAGTTTTTTTTTTTCTTGTTACCTTTTTATGTTTCTCTTGTGTTCTGTGTTTGTAGATCAAATTTTTTGTTCAGTTCTGGTCTTTTCAGTAGAAATAGGTGAAATTCTCCTATATCATTGAATGACCATCTTCTTCCCTGGAAGATAATGCTCATTCTAGCTAGGTAACTTATTCTTGGCTGTAATCCAAGTTCCTTTGCCCTTCGGAATATCTGATTCCAGGCCCTTCGATCCTTCAAAGTAGAAGCTGGTAGGTCCTGTGTGATCCTAATTGTAGCTCCCTGATATTTAAATTGTTTCTTTCTGGCTTTTTGTAATATCTTTTCCTTGGTATGATAGTTCTGGAATTTAGCCACGATATTTCTGGGGGACTTAATTTTTGGGTTTCTTTCAGGAGGTGATTGGTGGATTGTTTCAAGGAGTATTTTGCCTTCTGGGTCTAAAATATCAGGGCAGTTTTCTTTTATGATTTCCTGGAAGATAGTGTCTAGGTTCTTTTTTTCATCATGGCTTTCAGGAAGCCCTATAATCCTTAGATTGTCTCTCCTAGATCTATTTTCCAGGTCAGTTGTTTTTCCTAGGAGATATTTCATGTTTTTCTCTATCTTTTCATTTTTTTGTTTTTGTTCGACTGATTCTTGAAGTCTTGATGAATCATTCATTTCCAATTGTTTGATTCTAATTTTTAATGTCTTATTTTCTTCATTTACTGTTTTTAGTTCCTTTTGCAATTGACCAATTACATTTTTTTGTTCATTGCATTCTTTTTCCATTTTTTCTATTTTATTTTGCAGTGATCTCATTTCGTTTCCCCATGTTTCTTCTAACTCTCTTTTAAGATTTTTAATGCAATCTTCAAAGAAAGCCTTGTGACATGGAGACCAATTTATGTCTCTCTTTGGGGCTTTTTCTGGAGTTGCTTTACCTTTAGGGGCCTCAGGATTTGAGGTCTGCTCTTCCCTCTCTCCATAAGAGTTGTCTATGGTGAGAGCTCTTTTTGGTTTTTTATTCATTTTTTTTAAAGGTGTGAGGTCTGTTTAGGGCAAAGGTGGGACAGCTGCTTTAATTTGCCCTGGGGCAGTCCTGCTTATTGAGTTATTTCAGGAACTGGGCAAATTTCTGCTCTTCTTTGGAATTTTCCTGAACTGACATTGATACTTAACTCAAAGTTTCCTAGGCCAAAATCATATAGACCATTGTGTTTAGATTTGGCTTTTCTTCTTTTATAGTACCAAACTTACTTCCTTTGGCTGCATCCAAATAATCGTATCTGTCCCCTTTTACCAAAGCATGCAAATTATAGCAATAATGTGTAAGAGGCAGAAGAGACCCTAAAGTTACTATTATGGTTCCCTAGGTCCACAGTACTCCATTATCTCTATATTCCTAGCTTTTAATTATATTTACTATTACCACTTAGTTATAATTACCACACTATTATAATTAAATATGACTTTCTACTAGTTTCTCATTGTCATTATCCTTGTAGCCTGAGTTCCCATCACCCAATTTATACTGTGGAACAGAACCAGCATTTTTCCCTTGCTCCCTTTCTGTGTCCCTAATAAAAGTATACAAAATTTTAAGAATTTAACAGGTAACTACTAATCAGTACATTAAAATAAAGGAAATGTAACAAGTGACAGCTAATGTGATAAAAACATGGGTTATTGTGCCTCACTTTTAATTTTACTTTCTTATTGCAATCCTAGTCCTTAACTTGTAATTTTGTCTGGATTGGTTTCTTGGTTTCTCATACAAAGCCTAGCACAAAGTAGGTACTATATAAATGCTTATTACCGTCCCCTACTTCTAGCTGACAGGTTCAGTTTGGCTAGGCCAATAAGCATTTTGCTTCATATATGCTGCTTCCCCAGCTGGGATGGAAGGGCACCCCTCTTACCCTACAAATAAGTGTTATTGGGTTTTAGATTATAAAAAATTTAGGATCTGCACTTTAGAATGTCCATGTTCAGAAAGAGACCATTGGCAACTACACCAGATTAAAAGCAGTTCTATGTGGTCAATGTCCTTTCATTTGCTTCCCTGTTATCATACAGTAAATTTCTAAATAGTTGATATTATAGTATCATATGAAATACCTCCATGTACAGATGAAAATCACAGTTATCACAATAATGGGGCTTGGAACATGCTCACATCACCTAATAGAGGCACCTTACATATAGAGGTAAGAAGTCTCCTTTGATTCACTCAAGTGGAATGGGTTGTGTCTGGCTAAACAGATTGTCCACCTTGAGATTTCTCTCTACCTGTTGCATCTGGAGGTTATAAACTATAGTTCTTCCACAACTTGGTGGACTGAATGAACTGAACCAGGAGGTAGAAGACTTTTTCCCCATGCTCTTTTGCTGTACCTCCAAGAAATGGATCTGGATATTATGTTATTGTTCTATTTTGTTTGTCCTGTTTAAGATTCCAGTAGGGATACCCATTGACTAGGAGTTCAAACTACGGTGCCAGGGTTCCAGGTGGGATGTTGCATCTAGCCAGTTTGCCAAGGAAACAGTGAGGAGCCAGGGTGCTCAAGACCAAAACAGATTTTTGAACTTGAAAGGGGGTCTGTGCTATGTAGGAATTGAATTGTGAACTTAATCCCTTTTTACTCTCCAGAAACTGATATGTTTGAGAGGAGAATTATTCCTCTCAAATAGTGTAAAGTTCATATATTTGTGATTATTCCTTTGAAATAAATTATTCTTTATAAAAGCTAATATGACAGTGATTAAGTGAAAATACATACAGGGGAGCTACCCCAATAATACACATATTTACACATGCTTGGAGGAACACCATCACTGAGAGCTGGAACCATCTGCAGAAAGCTTAGACATAGCCAATCTCATCAAGGGCACTGGGGAACCTTGGAGGATTTGAAATGGGACATAGTTGCATTCAGGCAGGGAGTACCTGGGTAATCAGTGTTTTTACATTACCCAACATAAAAATTTGAAGTTTCAAGAAAATAGAATTTACCAAATAGCTCTACTGCTTTGACTTAAAGGATCTTTTTTCCAACCCAAAAAGCAAAAACAAAGACAGGTAAAGAAAATTGACTTCTCAACTTGGGCCATATTGCGCTGAAATTCTCCAAATTTGGGACATATACCTAGGTCCAAGGTTGCCATTGTGATTCAGGTCTGGTATGGCTTTATCACCACACCTGAAACAGATGGGCAAACACAGAGGAGACCCCAAGCTCATTTGTTGGAGCTGGGACAAGAGGACAAGAGTAAGGTATCATATCTTCTTAGAACTCATGCTATAAGGGGACTGACACTTCATCTTTGGAAGTAGCAGGAAGGAATGGAGTGAGGTGGGAAAGCCAAGCCAGTAATTCTTTACAACATGTCTAGGTCAGCTAGCCCAGAACCAATTCTTTGATGATAATCTAACTGATTAATTGATGACTATCTTTTATGATATTACCTATGCTGCTGGGTGCCTTGCAAAGTGGCCAAAAATCAAAGATCCTAGGAGTTTTATTTCTTTTCTAGCCCAAGATTCTGGGACCTAGATTTGGACAGTTTTCTGTTTCAATGAGTTTTTTTTTTAAAACCTTTCAGGAAAGGGGAAAGGGGTGAATTAGAGAGAGAAAAGAATAGCTGACTAGGCAGCTTTAAGCCCCAGGACACAAAAGTGCTATTCAGTTTAGGATAGAGAGAAACTTCTGGGACAATGATTTATACTCCTCATATTTTGGTGCTTTCTTGTATGCTTCCTAGCCTTAGTGAACCTGCCATTTTCATTTTTGCTAATTATTTTTTAAAAATGGGTTAGAGAAATTTTAATTGTCCTGATTTGTTCATTATGATTGGGGTGAAATGGGGAAGGAATCTATGGATAACTTGATTATATGAAATTCAATTGACTGGAGATTAAGGGTACAGTCTTAATTTGGGTTCCCTTAATTTGGCAATCTAGGATTTAGGGGCTGAGAGAAGTTTAGGAGTTATTCAGAATCCGATTTAAGATTGCTAGGGCTGCAGAAAAAAAGCCACATTGAAGTAATACCTTTGCCCTAAACTAAAGACCTCAAGAACTAATCTCATTATCTCCACAATGGACAGGTCACTTTGTACCAAGGGCCTTTGGATTTTTCTCCATCCTGATGCTCCTCCTTCAAGGGAGAAGTTGTAGTACAGAACTTAGTTGATGGCCTTGAATGGGCTCCCAGGGGGTGGGGGGGAAAAATCTGTGTCCCAGCACTATGATAAGCACTTCACCAGTATTCTTTCACTTGTCCTCCAGCCCTGGTAAGTAATTATCCTCATTTTGCAGAGGAGGATCAACTGAAATAAATAGGGGTTAAATGGCCTGCAGAAGGTCAGTGACATTTTTGGGTCTTCCTGACTTCAGTTCTGTGCTCTATCCCCTGCTGCTCCAAATTTAACTTATTTTGCATTTAAATAACCCCAAAAGGCAGAATTGGTTTTCAATTCAACTTTATTTGAATGATCCAAGAAGTATATAGAATAATTAACCATAAGCTATCGCAATATTGTTTGCCAAGAATTTGGCAGTATCAGCATGATTGCTTATCACAATTCAAGATTCCTTTTCTTTAGAGAGTGTTACCACTTCTGGCAAGGGATATTCAGAGGGAGAAATTGGTCCTATAATCCAACCAGAAGGCATACCATCTTCTAAGAAACAAAACAATTCTTCTATGCTTCCCTGGGCTTGGGTCAATTTAAACTGGCTCTGGGTCAGATGATGTTTGTCTATATCTTCAAATCCATTGCTTAGAGCAAAAGTGGTATGAAGATCTTGCATATCAAAACAGGCCTGTTGAAGCTTGTCTTGTAGGCTGGTTGGAAGACCTTGGACTTTAGGCATGAGGTCCATGAAGGCAGAGTGTAATTTTAGGGCAATGTTACTAGACATACCCAGAGTTCGGGTTTCCAGGAGCTGCAAAAGTAAGGTTGTAGTTAATTATTTTATTCTAAAAAATTCTAGATTTCTAAAAATGGACCCAATTAGTAATGTCCTCAGTTTCTACCATCTTTCATTGCTTTTTATGTAGATTTAGAATATGTGTACACATATCTACTATATAATTAGAAATAGTTAACATTTTAAAAAATTCCTGGGAATAAGACTCCATTTAAATTCCTACTTTTACTTACTCCTTTATGCAACTGTGGGCAAGATAGTTTGTATTTCAATCTTCATCTGCAAAAATAAATTAGATGAATTCTAAAATTTTGGCCAACTGTAAGAACTTCTTTAGGCTAACTTTCTTGTTAATATCACCATTCCGCTAGTCACTCAGATTCAAAAGTCATTTTAGGAATGCCCCCCCCCCCACTACAGCAAAAAGAAATCAGTTTCTAAAAATCAGACAAGGATCTCTTTGTTTTATTATCCTGCTTTAGCACCTTGTCATCTAGACTATATCAATAGCCACTTCCTCCCCAACCGTTTTCTTGTTAGTCTTTCCTTTACAGCAAAAGGAAGGTTTTGGGGGGTTGTTTTTTTCTTTTTTTGGTGGCAGTTGGATTTGACCAGGATCACCCAGCTAGTAAGTGAGGGTGAATTTAATTCCAGTTTTGACCCTAGTGCCTGTGCTGTATCTACTGCATCACCTAGTTGACCTGAGGCTTCTTAATGTACTGTTCTGATGAATAGCTAGAACTAGCATGATGTAATGAGTATTGGGCCCCAGGTGTTGACATCTTATTTCTACCTGCTCCTACCAGCTATTTGCTATCTTCCTCCTTTGCTTTGGGCTCTGAGAGTTCTGTGGAGGTCAGGCTTTTCTTGAGGCATTTTCTTCCTGTCTGTCATAATCCATCTGGTTTGGGGAGCCTATGCTTGTGCAGGATCAGCAAAGATGCCTTATACCTGCGATATCTCTTCAGAATATAAATACAATTTTCTTTCAGAGGTACATTTGAAAAGCTGGTCATCTAATACTTCCCCCATTGCCAAATTACAAAATTTGATTTTTTTAAAAACATAATCCAGCTGCCTAGATCATACCAAGATCTCAGTATCTTTCAAGTCACTATGCTGACAATTACTTTCTTTCCCCTGCTCAATTTACCCTTTCAGGTATAGTAGAAGTTACTATCCTCCACAAAATCTTCCCTGATTAATCTTAATTATTTTTGTTATGTTTTTGTATGCTAAATACCTATGAAATCTACAGAAGCCCTGAGTAACTATCCTGATGTAAGTCACAGGTATGCCTACAAAGAGACTATTTGTCTATTGAAACTTCAGATAAAAGGTTTGGAATAGGTAGGTTAGTTAATTACCAATAATTTGTACATTAAAGTGCTTGTTAGTGTTGAGGTCTCAGGATATTTAAGTTACCTTGAACTAAGCATTTCTTTCTTCACGTCCCACAACTTGTTAAACAGTTATCCCTAATTAGGATAGTAAGTCAGGCCTATGGTCTATATAAGTTCCTTAAACTCTTGAGTTTTAAAGAATGATTTTTTAAAATACTATAATCCAATTCTTCCTAAACAGCTTTTTACATGTTTATTAGGTCATATTGTCTACCAATTCATCTTAATCTCTTATTTTCAATTAAGATATACATTTGTTTCAGAATTTATGTAGTAGCAAATACTACTCCTCTAGTTAACCTCAGTTTTCTGCCTTATATTAACCCTAATTCCTCATTCTTTTCCTACCTTCATAACTACTTGAGGATTCTATACTTTGTTTCCTTTTTTCTATTCATGTGGCTCCCACTCTGGTTCAGACTTTTGCTGCCTTACCCAGACTATCATGACAGCCTCTTTAGATTCTTGATCTTATTTTTTTTTCCTATAATTTTTCACAAGGTGACCAAAGAAATTCCTGAAGCAGAAGTCAGTCAGATCCTTACTTGGGAACTTTCCATGGTTTCTTGTAGGGTTTAATAGTTCATTTTCCATATTTTTCTAGGTGTTTCCTCCCCCTTTCTCCTTTACCTCACAAATATAGGGGAAAAGATGGGCATTCAATGAGTTAGGGGATTTTCATTTATTTTTGATGAAAAGACTGGAGCAGAACAGAAAATTTGACCTTCAAATACAGAACTCGAGTAAAAAGATAAAGAGAAGGGAAAAAAAAAACCTATTTTTTAAAGGTTAAAATGTTTACATCCCTATATGGGAAGACGATACAGTTCAAGAATTAAACACATGTTTACATATAAATATATGTTTATATGTGTATGATTCTTATATAATATATAAATATATATGCACATATATATTATATATAAGATTCTTGGATATTAGCTTTATTATTTAGAGGATATAGCTTTACTGTGATGATAAAGAAACTAGGAGTAGAAAGGAGAAGGAGGAAGAAACTGGAGGTAAAATAGGGTAAATTACATCACATGAAGAGGCAAAAAGACCTATTAGTTGAGGGAAAGAAAGGAAGGTGAATATTGTATCATTAGTGTCCCATGTGCCTATAAGACCATACCTGTGTATCATCATCATCAGCATTTTCAGATTGGCTCTTATTCCACTTGATCCACAATTCAAATAGTGCCTTATAGTAATTCTTCTGACCCTCAGAATCTTGCATGCTTTGATAAGTCTGATGGAACAAAATATTTGGAAAGCTTAAATATATAGTTCTACCTTATGATGTTGTTCTTCAGAATTGAAGTATGCTGAATTTTTCAAGGAGTCAAATGTACAATTCTTCCATGTAATTAGAGGACAGCCTTGTATATAAGCCACATAGAAAGATAATTATCATAATGAAAAAAGGATTACACAGTTAAATAGGATCTAAAAATGAGCTTGCTTCTACTGCTTTAACATCCCCCCCATCATCTACATATACAACCATCCCTGCACTTTCTAATCTATGTTGCTACTTCTAACAAAGTAAAGACCTGGCAGTAGGGCTTAGCCAATAACCAAATAGTAACCAAAGTCAATAGTAACTAAAGCTTGTACAATTTTAGGCAACAGTGAGAGGCAGTATCCCTGACACAGGGCATAAGTTCTGACCAGAGCTAAACCTTTCTAATATGATCAGTGGTGGGCATTGTATTTGAAGATTACCATTAATATAAAAGAACATTCAGAATGTTGAGAGGCATGTCAGGTGAACAATGCTTAGAGTAGGAAATTTTAAGGCAGGGTGAGGATAGCCATCTTCATTAATTTAATGAGTTAATGAAGACAAGAGGTTGGATTTTTTCCAACTGTTCTAGTAGGAAAGGTTATATACATAAAGGAATTATGTGAAAGATTTTGGAAGAGGGGGGGCAATTTACCAATAATTTACCAAAAATACCAATAACAGCCCTGACACTGAGCTGTCTTGAGAAATAATGAATGGGTGGTTCTTTATTAGGTCATTAAACAGCAGTTGGGGAGAGGGACCTGCTTATCAAATGATTCCTGTGTACAAGGTACTAGATGACTATATGACTTTATGACAGGTAGCCTCGAAGATCCCCTTCCCACTTAAGAGTCCAGTATACTGTTAGGAAGGAACTGACTGGTTTTAGAAATAACTTAGCATAGAAAATCTTACCAATTCAATTGCTTCATAGAGCTGGTACAAGAGTTTTCTGATGTTGTTCTTGGCACCTCTGATATTTTCCTTAGGATTCTTATATGCCTGTGGCTGGAGATTGCTTGGCAGAGAACCTGGTGATGTAAAATAGTCTTCGTCTTTTCCAGAACCTTCTCTAAAATAATCTTTGTCTTCCTTTGAAGAATCTTGGATATTAACTATATTAAATTTTTAAAGAACATTAATAATCCTATTAGAATAGCATACTTAAATTATTAAACATTTACTAAGCACCTACTGTGCCAGGGACTGGAGTACAAGAGGCAGCAAAAAACAAGTCCCTTCCCTTTAGGATCTTACAATCTAATGGGAGAGAACAAAAAAGTTGCAAAGCAAGGCATATGCAAGGTAGGACAATTAAGAGGGGGAAAATACTAGAATTTGGTGGGGTTAAGAACCAATAGTGAGCCCATTTTAGAGACTTTGACAATCTATAGGATATTCCCTTTCCTTCTATTTTGAAGAAATGTGAACTATGCATACATGACCAAATACATATGGACTTCAATTTTCTTTGAACAAAGGCTTTGGGCAGTAGAATCATAAAACGGTATCATATTCTTAGAGCTGAATGTATAACAGTTATAAGTCTGTTACACTCTTAAAAATAAACATGTGCCAGGGATTAGTAGCATCTTTATATTTAAAAAGAAACTAGATGACTAAATAAGGGTTATCAGGAAGCAGTCTAAATAGGAATTAGCCAGATTGTACATTCTAGTACTGTACTGAATAAGGGAGAATAGAGGAGTTGTATCTAATCTTAGTCACTGACCCATATTCAGTGAGATTGACAGATATTTATCCATAGTCACTTTTAATTCTTCTAGTGTTTGTTTCTCCTCTTGGATTTCAATTAGGAGTTTGTCTTCTTCAGATATGTATTTTTCATCATCTTCCTTCAAGATATTCATTAATGGATCAATTTCTTTTGATGATTGGGTTGTGTCAAGTATAGTCTCTTTATATGAATGTGGTTTCTAGAAAACAAATTTATGGTTTAAGTTCTTAACATGCTTTGGTACCATCTGCTTTGTAGCTTTTTTTCATATCCCAAATATGTATATTGTTTTAATCAAAGGCAAAGAAAAAAGTTCAGATTAGACTAAGTACCAGATATTAGATGGTAGCCAAAAAAGATAGAAACCAAGGGAAAACTTAGGAAAATTTGGGTTTGGTAGTGGTGATAGAGAAACATGGTATTCAGGGGAAAAGGGAAAAATAAGTTTAGGAGAAGAGGCTCCAACATAGGGTGGCAGTCGGGGCAATGCTATTTGAAACTGAATGATTGATAAAGGGACAGCAGGAACAAGGCACTAATCCTTTTGAAAAAAGCCTCTCATCTTTGGTGGGAAGAAACTAGCTGTTTTCATGATTTTGTTGGTGCCTCTGCTTGTAATTACTTTCCTTGTAGATACAGGTGGGTGTCTGGGCCTGAAGACAGAAGACTTGATAAGGATGAAAAAATGACACCTCACCTGTTTGAGGATCAAATGGGGTATTATTTGTAAAAATCTCCTGGGTACACTTAGTAGTTACCTAATAAATGCTAACTTCATTCTCTGTAGCCCTCCCCAAAACAGATTTGAATATTATGGTCAGTTACTGAGAACAAGTTGTGATTCCCTTTATGGTAAAGGAAAACTTGATATATCAAGATAAATCTGTGTAATAAGTAAAAATGTTTTGCCTATTGTTAGGGCATAGGTTGGTCACTCCCTAGATTTAAAAAAATAATACACTTGAATCTGGTTTCTGTTAGCTTTAGTTATGTATTCATTCTTTTTAATATAATCTTTTCACAGGCTGTTTACTCTGCCCTTAGTTTTCCATCTTCGATTAGCATAGATACTATTTATATAGGCAATTTAGTTCCCCTTCAAAAAACTCAGTTTAAAAAAAAGGGGGAATTGGGGGCAGCTAGGTAGTGCAGTAGATAGAGCAGGGGCCCTGAAGTCAGAAGGACCCGAGTTCAAATTTGGCCTTAGACACTTAACACTTCCTAGCTGTATGATCCTGGGCAAGTCACTTAATCCCAATTGCCTCAGAAAAAAAGGGGGGGGAGGAGGGAATTTATGTAGATTCCTTCTCCCTTCTCTCAGTACTTATAAATGCAAACTCTTGAATCTACATTTGAATTTAAAAGAAAATAATTTAAATGTTTAGAAGTTCAGGCTATATATAGTAGAAAGACTATAAAAGGTCACTATGAACTATGTTCATCACCTGAGTTTTCTTAGTTCTTTCTTATAATGAATTCAGTGCCAAGCTCTAATAGGATGATATAAACTAAAACATTTGACATGTTAGGCCCAAGATTGGGCTTGTATTCATAAGAGAATAAGAAATAGCTTAAACTGTTAATAGAAATTACCTCCTGTTGTACTGGTTGCTCTGGTGTGCTCATTCTCTCTTCTTTGATAGACTCACTTGAAACTGAAAATAAAGGCTTCATTAGTTAAAAACCAAAGGTGTTGATGGGCATTAGTACTAATAGTGACAAGTCTTTGGGACAAGACCAATTAAATTACTACTTGTAATTTCCTTCTGTCTTAAAAGAAAATGGTAAGTTCAAAGGAAGTTTCTATTACAAAAAAAAAAAAGACAAAAACAAAAATAAAACTATTACCTTGAATTCAAAGGTTGATTATTCTAAAATCTTGACCATTAAGATGTTTAATAATCAAAAACTCTTTGGGTTATTTATAGGAATAATTCCATATTCAGGATCTCAACTCAATGCTATTTTAAGGCATCTGCTTTTTACTTTCTATTTGGAACATATATAAATATGTATTCTAAGGTAGCATATTATGTTAGAAAGGACATTGCATTTGGAATCAGAGGAATTGGGTTCAAATCCTGCTCTATTTTCTGCCTATGTGATCTTAGAGAAACATCTTCCTGTTCTGTAGGCTCAAATAACTCATTTGTAAAAAGAGGGAGAGGAGGTAGAGGAGATGATCCGAGTCCCTTCCAGATCCAAATTCAATGATCTATTCTCCAGCTTTACGTTAACTACAAAGATAATTCAGCTCCAGCTGAAATTCTTATGATATCATTAAAGCATTGTCTGTAGGTCAGTCATCTTCTTGGGAAAAATACTGTATCAATACCGCCAACAAAAGGAAACCTGATATTTTATTTTAATGCATTCATGTTACTTAGGTCTAGTACTTAGAGATAATTGCTCTCATTCTCAGAGAACAGGGCTCCTAGGTTATATCAACTTGAGGGTGAGAAGAAAAAAAACAACTTTGATTTCCAACATCAAAACAGTTGTTTTGGCATATGTTGAAAGTAATAGAACTTTCAATTATATCTGGATCAAAACTCAGAGGTTCTAGGGTTACTAGGTGAGATATTTTAAAGCCACTTCATTCCAGGCAGACAAGGAAAATATTGTAGGAATTCTAGGCAAATGTTGCGAGTTCCAAGTTCAAGATTTAACCCATTAAACAGGCAGTACTATTTTACTTGATCAATTTAAAATATGCCAGCAACTAGGACTATCTCCTCATTCAAGAGTTTCTATTAAATTCATTAGGACCATTTCCATTTAAAGCAGTGTAAACTTACTTTTGGAATTCAGCTTATCCACAAGATGTTTTGCATCATTTAGCATCATATCAGAAACAGTCTTTGTCATCGGGGATGGACTTGTTCTGGTTCCTGAAATATGGAGTGTCTTTTTCCCAATAGCATATGTATGATCCATGGAAAGCTCCTTTGTGCCAGTAATAGTTTATGACTAATCCTATATTCAGACAATTTTTCTTCTCATTCCAACCTAAAGGGAAAATATGACTAACTACATGAATCTCGAGACTTTACATTTTATTGGATAAAAGTACTCTGGGAAATTCCATCTTAGAACACATGTGGCCTTATTGTATAATGGAAAGAACACTTGATTAGGAGTTAGAACACCTAAGGTTGAGTTCTGCCATGGTTGTTTTATTGGGCAAGGACTTTTTTTAAGAAATTAGTTTTTAGATGGTGCAGTAGATAGAGTTCCGGACCTAGAGTCAGAAAGACCCAGATTATAAATCCTCAACTGGATTAACTGTGTATCCTGGTTAAGTTTACCTCCTCTGTTGACCTCAGTTACCTTATCTGTAAAATGAGCTGAAGGAAATGACAAACCACTCTAGGATTTCAGCCAAGAGCATCTCAAATGGAATAAAAGAATTGAACATAAATGAAAAAAATACAGAAAAAGCAACAATTTTTGTTGTTCAGGTAAGATGAGGAATACTAAATGATCCTCAATGATCCTGTGTGCTAAGTGAAATAAACATATCCGAATAGCAGAGCAAATTATCCAAGCTATCCAAAAGTGTGAACAAATAATGATTTACTTTTGAGTGCTAGTCAGACAGAAAGATAAGAAACCTGCTAATATCCAAGAAATATACAATATCAATTTTGTCCCTCTTTCCTTTAGGCCTTGTTTCTCAAGGAAAACCATTACCTCTTCTCCCTGCTCCTCCATAATATTTCACCAGTCCTTTTAACCTACATTCATACACGTGCATAACAATATTAATTGCCACCATATTGTAACTCGTGGTCTGACAGTGTTTTTTTGGAGGCCAAAGAGAGAATGTTCACATAGAATCATATGAGGAAATCTTATCTCCCCTCCCCCTAAATCCAAGAAATCTTCTACCTTGTCTGAAATAGCAATACAAAAAAAAAAATCAATGTGAATTTGTATATTAGTGCTATCTTCTTGTCATTTGAAAATGTAAATAATCTTGAGGAATAGAAGTTTACTTTCAAGAGGGCCGTAACAAAAGAGGACAGTTTAGAGCTTGTTCAAGGATGGAGTTGATCAAGAAAGGGTTACAAGAACAATTAAAGTGAGCATAATGAGGATGGTGCTGTATTAAGTCATTAATGAGATGGTTAGCTTGAAAGGGAAAAGGTCCATATCTACTACAATACTAGAAACTGTATAGTTCCACGTTTTCTCTTCACTTAGACATTACCAGCATTTTAGAAGTTTAGTTCATTTCCAAAGAATTGATATTGCATAGACCACTTCCAAATCAGATCTTTCTTTCCTTCTGTGAAACACATGAAAATTGAAAGACTAACTCAGAACTGCAAATTTTCACTCTATTCCCCAGTCTTTTAAGTTGTCAAAGACATATCCTCTGGAAGTCACATCAGAATTTTGCTAGCTGAGATTATTTCTGATAGAGTCTTAAGATTCTTGGATTTCATAGTTTAAATAAAGGCAAGTTGACAAATTTTTTTCCTGGGAGAGAATCAATTCCTCACCTCTTAACTTCTATTTCCCTATCTGTAGAACCAACCTCATTGGGTTGTTGTAAGAATGAAACCTGATATGTAAAAATCAAACACTTAAGAGCTATCTATGTCATTATCATTATCACCCTCTTCCTCCACCACATTTAATTTGGGCAGGGGGTTTAGAAAGAAAGAGAGAAAATCAAAGTACACAGGTTAGTAGCAGTCTCTAGGCCTTAAGCTCTAATATAGACTGACAGAACTAGCTAGTCTCTGTCACTATCTGCACAAAGACACAAGATATTAAATCCCAAGCCCTCCCTCAACACAGCAGCTTTCATTTTCCCCATTTACCTCTTGACAGCCTTTGAGGATACAACCACAAAAAGCTAGTTTAGCTTGCTCATTTTTTTTATATATATATATATAAACTTTGGTGGGAGTGGGAGTCAAATCTTTAATATTGACAGATGAAACCAATAAACAATCACCAAATGAATTTCTAGTCCTGTGGCCAATGACAGCTATGAGGTGGGTGGCTGAATTAGGAAAGAGTTAGTAACTTGAAAGGTTCTACATTAATTCTCACACCTGTAATTCTTACTGTAATTCTTATTTTTTGGTATGTGTTTTTTAAAATAAAATTATCTTCCACAGTTTTAATGATCTTCATAGGCTTAACTGAATTATTTTATTAATGTATAAATAAATTGGAAATTAAAAAAAATTTTTCATAGGATTTTTTCCTTACAAAGAGCCATTTGGAGAATAGTACTATTTCACTTATGTGTAGATAAAGAGATAAGAAGCTACAAGTTTATCCACTTACTAATCATTTATTAAGTGCAACACTGTGGGGATCGGGAAGAAAAGAACTAAGGAAGGATAATAAGGACAAGAGGAATTTCACTAGAATTAATGATCCTTTCTTCTTTCCTTTCCTATTAAGGATCTGGTCAACCAGGTGGTCCATCTCCCTTAGTAAACTCTGCCTGATCAATAGTTTACTCTATCTACATTGTTATCTAAGTGATTCATCCTGTCACTGATGTGGTATGGCAAAAGTTGGTGGTGTAATACTATCTCTGAGTAAATAATAGTAGAAAACTATTGAAATTGAAAAGGTTAAGGGAAACTATGCTGGAGTGTTTGTGTGTTTTCAATTGTAGAAGACTGTATGCTGTATATATTTATACAAACAAATCTATGCAAAATAAGTATAAGAGAATATTATGGAGTGTTATTTGAATCTGGAAGGGAAATTAAGATTGGCTAACTATTTTGAGTGGTGCTAGACTTGAATGCTAATAGGGATTTTTAAGGGTATAAATAAGGAGTAAGTATATTTCAGATTGGAGCGACAGCCACTAGAAAGGCAGACAGTCATGCTATGCTGTAGGTGAGGAACTATAAGTAGGACAGTCTATCTGAAATGCTGAATGTATAAAGGGAGTAAAACATGATACTTCTGGAAAGGTAGGTTGGAATCAAGGAGTGTAGGGTTTTAAGTGCCAGAGAAGTTTTTATCTGATTCTATGGGTCATAGGAAGAAACTTCTGGTATTTATTAAGTTAGGAAATGACATGGTTAGATGTTTGCTTTAGGAAAATAATTTTGGTGGTTCAGTTATGTGGAGAATTGTATAGAGGAGATACTGGAAGCTATGAATCTAATAAGGATGCTGCTGTAATACTACAGATGAGAAATGTTGAAGGCCTGAACTAGAATTGTAGTACTGTGACTAGAGAGGAGAGGAGAAATGCAGCCTATAAAAGATGGTACTATTCTCAGTAAAAATAAGAAAGTTCTGAAGTGTTAAGTTCTTGGGAAAAAAATGAGTTCTATTTTTGGACATATTGAGGTCTATGTAGAATAATCAGTTTAAAATGTCCATTATGCAGTTGGTGATAACAGGATTGGAGTTCAGAAGAAAGATAAGTAGTAAATAATGTAGGGATCTGGAGTCACCTAGAGAGAGATAATGAACAAATTTTTAGCAACTGATGAGGTGTATTAGTGTCTAGTCATATAATCCTCATCAATGGATAAGGAGGTGAAGGTTGGAATTTTGTCAAGATCATAAACATTAAAGAGAATACATTGGCTGAGACTAGAGTAATAAAATTTGACATTTATGTATTATGCTGTGACTCATAAATTGCTTTTCATAAATTCTCATGTATGAGCATAATAATTATGAAGTAGGGAAGTTGTTGTTATGACTATTTTTAGAGATAAAAAAGAGACATAGTGACAGAGTGGCTCTTTTATGACATATGAAATAAACTAATTTCTCAGCAAGCCATTTGGAGGAAATTTTTGAGAGTTGACCAGTTATATAGATTGTATTAGAATCTAAAATTGAAATTTTCTATATACTGATAATAACTTGACCTGAATGAAACTGGATATAGTGGAAGAGAAAATATTCTCTTCACCAAAAGCTCTTTGGAAAGATAAAAAATTATACACATATAATATATATATATATGTACATATATTTAATACATGTGTTATTTTGTGTCTATAAATATATATGGTGTATATATGTGTGTACATATATACATATATATAAAGTATAATATTTACTTTGAAGTAAAAGGTGTTCCCTGATTGTTTCACTACAGCATGTATTTGTGTGATGATACTAAAAAGCTTAGTTGGGCATTGTTAGGGCCACAGGCAGCAGATAGCAGGGGCGGTTCTGAGGACACTCGGAGGTGCATTCTGCCTGAGTCCGCCCCTCAGGAGGGCGGGGATGGTATTGAGTATGCCTCAGTAATGAAGAAGAGCCTCCTCACCCCCGTTATACTGTGAATGGGGCTTCTCCCTCCTGGATCAAATGAAGTGGGTAAACAGGGCAAGTGAGGGGGCTCTTCCCTCCTGGACCACATGGAGGAGAAGGGATTACCCTCCTGGATTACATGGAGTAGGGGATTATATAAGAGAGTAAACAAAGATGCCAGGGGATCTCTCTATCTGCTTTAGGGAACTATCAGCATTGGGGCACTATCTGCATTAGGGGCACTTTCGGCACTTAGGCACTACTGGCAGACTGCCAACACGCTGTCAGGTAACATCTAGCTTTGCCATGTAATAGGGAATTTCAGTTTGTGGTATCCTGAATAAATACAGATTTGCTGTTAGCCAGCCTTTCGTATCTCGGGTGTTCTGTGGGGATAACTTCCTGTTTAAGATAAGCAGGGCCGGAGATGTCTGAAGACCTGGGAAATAGGTAAGAAACCAGTTGACTCCTGTCGAGGTGAGCGACGCCCCCCCCCCCAGGAGAACGGTAGGTAGTTTAGGTCTCCCGCCGACGTGGGCAGGCAGGACTTAACGGGGCATTCAGCTGAAATTCATATTCCTTTGTGGCCTTAGGGAAGCTGACTGAGAAATGATCCTTCTGAGAGAGTCATATTGACAGCTACTGAGATATTTGAAAACTAGGGACTCTTGAATTGTGTGGCAGATTAATTTCAGCTACTCAGATACTGAAATAGATCTGTGATCTCATTTGTTACAAACTCTCCTCAAACAGTGTTGATTACAACATATCCAGGTCTATCCATCTTGTATCATTTTTGTTCATCTCATCTCCTCCCATAAGTTCATCACAGAGGGTCACATTTGAAGTAGAATTTTCTGACTTTCCACCTGTTTATCTCCTTTTGTCTTGCTCTGTGATAAGCCCATATCCAATTTGTCATATAATTCCCTTTATTCCTATTCTTTTTTGGGGATTCCTCATTGGTTATATGTGATAGTTTTTATATATCCACTATGAACCTTTTTGGTTGTCATCTGTGAAATTCATTTTGAATTATTTGGAGATAACAGTAGTCCGTGTCTTAGGGTCATACAGAAGTACCAGTAGGGTAGTGGTATTAAAAAAAAAATATGGGACTTTGTTTTCATGGGATGCATTGGGTCAGTAAAGGAGCATTGCAATTTCCCAAAGGCCTTTCCTTCCCTGAGGTACAACTCTGAACCCAGTGCATTGTCCATCTGTATTGTCTGTCTTCCACAGACATATTGATGGGCAAGTTCTCCAAGATGTCCATCCAAATGTGTGTTGTGATCTGGGCAATCAACATGAGACATCGATGGCAAGAAACTGGAAACTGAATGGATGCCCATCAATTGGAGAATGGCTGAATAAATTATGGTATATGAATGTTATGGAATATTATTGTTCGGTAAGAAATGGCCAGCAGGATGATTTCAGAGAGGCCTGGAGAGACTTGCATGAACTGATGCTGAGTGAAATCAGCAGAACCAGGAGAACATTATACACAGCAACAAGACCATACGATGATCAATTTTGATGGACATGGTTCTCTTCAACAATGATGTGATTCAAACCAGTTCCTATTGTTCAGCAATGAAGAAAGCCATATACACCCAGAGAGAGGCCTGAGGGAATTGTGAACCACAACACAGCATTTTAATGATTTCTGTGAACATTTCCCTGCATTTTGTTTTCCTTCTTAGGTTGCTGTTGTTTTTTTTTTTCTCTCTTTCTAGATTTGATGTTTCTTGTGCAGTAAG
>JAJPUD010002176.1:243781-270759 GCA_023553655.1 Myrmecobius fasciatus | reverse complement strand
CATCTTTCTCCTTTTGACAAATATATCAGATGGCTGGCTAAGGCAATTTCTGGGATTTTTTGGATTCCTCTTTGTGGTCATTAATCTACTTGGATTTTAAACTTCTGGATAAAAATAACTATAATTAGTGTCCATGCCATTTCTGTTGTCTGTTTATCATATTTTAAGGTCAGTGGACTGTTTAAATACTTCAAGACTGTTTCAGTTGTCTTCCATGTATGCATATATATCATTATCATTCTTCATTTTTATATGCATATAGGTCACATTTCATGTATGTACATATATATGTACCTATATTTCACATATACATATATATCATTCTTTCTTTATTTCTTAAAGTCTCATTTTGATCTCACATCCAATAAATAGATGGTCTAATTTTTTTTTGCCTCAGAAAAAAAATTTTATTTTATTTTATTTGCAAAACATATGTATGGGTAATTCTTCAATATTAACCCTTACATATCTTTCTGTTACAAATTTTTCCCTCCAACTCCCCACCCCTCCCCTAGATGGCAGGAAATCCACTACATGTTAATTATGTTAAAATACTTGGCAAATCGAATATATGTATACACATTTCCACACTTATCATTGTTGTGCAAGAAAAATCGTATCTACACGAAAGACATATCAGATAAAGGAAACACAATGTAAGCAAACATCAATCGTGAGTATGAGAATATTATGTTGTGGTCCACATTTCACATCCCTCTCTCTGGGTGTATATGGCTTTCTTCAGTGAACAATTGGAAGTGGTTTGAGACATTTCATTGTTGCAGAGAGCCATGTCCATTAGAATTGATCATCATGTAATGCTGTTGTTGCTGTGTATAATGATCTCCTGGTTCTGTTCATTTCACTCAGCATCAGTTCATGCAAGTCTCTCCAGGCCTCTCTGAAATTGTCCTGCTGGTCGTTTCTTACAGAACAATAATATTCCATAATATTAGATGATCTAATTTTACACAAACTACTCGGGCTTAATTTAGACTACATCAATCACAAATCTTTTCTTATCTGTTTTCACTTGCTATTGTATTATCTGTTTTTAAAATGAAAATTAGTGTTCATGATATCAAAGCATCAGGCTCTTGTATAATTTGTATGTCTATGGGCTTTCTCACTTTTCTTCCTATACTATGCTTTCCTATCTATGTCTATCTATACTTATCTTTGTCTGCATCTATATATTTTTTCTATCTCTTCTTCCATCTTTATCTTTTTTTTCACTACGCAATGAAATCACAAAATAGTAGAATATATGATAATTTAATTTGGAGAGTCTCAGAGTTTTCCATAGAACTTTTAACCTCTTTGTCCTTAGTCGCTAATTGTAAGTTATCTTTATTTTCACGCTATTCTTTCTGCAAGTACTTAATATTAAAATACATTTTTATTGATTATTGTATGCTTATCATATGATTATCAGCTATACCATCAGGTACTGTTTCTACTTGCCTTTGGGTGTATAATAAAATCTATTTTGCCAACTCCTTTCTTTGCCTCTCCAAAGAGTACCTGTGACCCATCCTTAACATTTTACAACTGCCTTTCTTTTGGTTTCATTTATAACAAGACTATCAAAATAGATTTACTTTAGCTCCTCCAGCTACATGCCTACTTTGTGGTCATTTTACACAATCTTGCATTTAGAGTAAAAGTAGTCAAAGATACATAAAATACTGAGCTTTACTTATTGATATATTAAAAATTCAGATATGTAACTTCTATCTCTTTTCTCAGAACTTTGTCACCATCACATTGCAGCAGGAGGGATTTTCAGGAGTGATGACCTTGGTCAGACTATTGAGTGGTGATATGTCTTTCTGTAGTTAGGTAGATTATCCTTAGAAAGGGTTCTTAGCTGGTTTCTGGGACTATCTTTAAATTCTTTTCAGTACATAGAACCCATCAGAGCTTTCACTTTGCTAACACAGCTTTCAATCAATCAGAGCATTTATCAAGCACTGCTAAGTGTTGGTCATACCAAGACAATACTGAAATAGTCCTTTTCCAGGGGAATGGGGTATTTTAATGCAGCTGAAAAGATTTACACAAATGAGTGTATGCAAAATAATGATAAAATAGTTTTGGGAGGGTGCCTGAGTTTCTGCGAGAGGGAAGAAGCAGGAAAGATTTCATGAAAAGGCAGTGTTTGAGCTGAGTCTGAAATGAAACCAGAGATTTGAAGATGTTGAAGTGAGGAAGGAGTGCATTCTAGCATGGGCGACAGGAAGTGTAAAAGTGTAGAATTGGAGAATGGATAATACTACGATTGTAGAGGCCTTTTTTTTTTTTTTTCCTTTTTTGTTATTAGAGTTGGGTTGTTCACTTTTTTTTTTTTTTTTCTCAGTTGTGTCTTACTCTTTATATCCCCTTTTAGGGTTTTCTTGACAGAGTTGTTAGAGTGGTTTCCTTCTTCAACTCATTTTACACATGAGGAGCATGAGGCACACAGAGTTAAATTTGCTGAGGGTCACCTAACTAGTAAGTGTTGGAAGCTGGATTTGAAATTTAAAAAAAAAAAAAAAAAAGTCTTTTTGATTCCAGATCAGCACTGCATCCACTGCTCCACCTAGTGGCCCTAGAAGAATTCTAGCTAACAGTATTGATAGTTAAATGTGTTCCTGTAAAAAGTGCCATATGGAAAAATTATGATTAGTCACAATATTTTAAGAACTGTCCAGATGAGGATGAAGAAGTTTAATTATAGAATTCTTTGGAGGGATCATTTAAGACCAACTATGCCAGAACTCTCCCAGTTAATTTAGGTATAAAACACCTAACACCTTAATAGAACCCATAAAAGTTAGTGTAGGATATATATTCCAAATAAAATGTACCCAAAGGAATTTTGCAGCAAATTAGAATTAGGCATATATTCATTTCTTTCCTCCACACAACTTAATTATCTTAATAACACCGAGATATTCTCACTGGACTATAGCAGTAGGAACTGTTTTTAGTTTTTATATTTCTATTTCTAGCTTATCATCTGGCTTATTATTGAATTGAAGTAAATTTTATAGAAATCCAGGATACTTCAAGATCCTGTAATCTGCACACACACACACACACATATATTTTGCTGAGGCAGTTGGGGTGCCCAGGGTCATATAGCTAGGCAGTGCTAAGTGTCTAAGATCAAATTTGAACTCAGGTCTTCCTGATTTCAGGGCTGGTGCTCTACCCACTGCGTCATCTAGTTGCCCCCTGTAATCTGCATTTTGAAAAAGTATTGATCTCCACTCATCTGAAACTAACACACTGGGTCTTATTTAAAAAAAAAACAATAACAATTATATTTGTATTCTTAATGCATTAAAATATATTTGTGTCTAGAAAAAATCAGGATAGTATTATGATGCTGAATTCTTCATACCTAACAGGTTGAATAAACACTTATTGTTTTCAGGTATACCAGCTACATCTCTGTAGGATTGTACAGTTGAAGAGACAAGGTAACATAAGGTCTCCTTATGGGCCAACCTCCACAATAATCCCTGGACATAAATTTGTATGAGAAGGCATTCATTTAGTGATTGCTATGTGCTGAAAACTCTAAATAGTTTTGGGATTCAAATATAAAAGTAAGAACACCAGAATTATATGAGCTTCTATTTTTATGGTATCTATTTCAAATATATCTTATTCTCCAGATCAGGAATTATACTTGTATATGTTTATAGTACTGAACAAGTACAACATAGTTTACTTCTCTTCCTCTGCCCACTTTCCAGTATTCAGAATATCTAATTTTATGTGGTAGCTTAAATGCTACTTTTAACCTTTCACTTGCCTTGCCTACAACTTTGAGTTGCTCATCTTTTGAAGACTTGTGTGAAATCTCTCTTGGTGCATTTAAGTTCATTTCTTCATTGTTGGGTTGGAAGACACACTTCAGATAGGGCTGTTATGCCACTGGGGATCTACCAAGTGTTCAGTAATTAATCATGACCTCTGCACTCTGGTACAACTTTGTAATGCTGGGGTAACATTCTGTCTCTGTTTCTTTCTCTGATGTTCGTATTCTTCCTTCTTGCTTGCCTGTCCATTCAATCAGACGATTATTTTGTTACTTTTGTCAAGGATCATCTGTCTTCAAGTAGTAGCATCAAAGTCAAATAGAAATAGGAGCTACAAAACCAAACATAAAGATATCCTCTCAGGTCATACATTAACTTAGAAATACACATATTAATAAGATCTGTGTTCTGTTGCATTTCAATTTATCTTGCTAGATATTTCCCAGTTATATTTTAATCTATTTTGAAAATGTTTGACTCATTTTCATCACTACTTTTGCCTCTCCTTTAAGGAAGTTGTATGCCATTGGAGGGAGATAACATTTTTTGCATAGAAGAATTGTTCTGCACTGGACCCAACTCATTCTAGTCCCTTTTAATTTTATGGTCAATACTGGAATGAAATAAAAAAAAACACTAAAAGGTTATTTAACAGGTAACAAAGGAGATTTACTTAATCGTAGTAATCATTCTGGAGAGCTATTTAGAACTATATCCAAAGGACTATCAAAATGTGGGTACTCTTTGATCCAGCAGTGTTTCTACTGGGCCTGTATTCCAGAGATCTTAAAGGAGGGAAAGGGACCCATATGTGCAAAAATGTTTGTGTCAGCCCTTTTTGTAGTGGCAAGAAACTGGAAACTGATACTCATCAATTGGAGAATGGCTGAATAAGTTCGGGGATATTATTGTTCTATAAGAAACAATCAGCAGGATGATTTCAGAGAGGCCTGGAGAGACTTGCATGAACTAATGCCAGGTGAAGTAGGAAGGACCAGGAGAACATTGTACATGGCAACAAGATTATACAATGATCAACTCTGATGGATGTGCCTCTTTTCAACAATGAGATGATTGAGGCCAGTTCCAATGATCTTGTGATGGAGAGCCATCCACATCCAGAGAGAGGACTGAGGGAACTGAGTATGGATCATAATATAGCATTTTCACTCGATTGTTGTTTGCTTGCATTTTATTTTCTCATTTTTTTTCTTTTTGATTTCTTGTGTAGCAAGATAATTATATAAATATTTATGCATATATTGGATTTAATATTTTTTTACCATGTACAACATATATTGGATTATTTGCCATTTAGGAGAGGGGATGAGGGGAATGAGGGGAAAATTGAAGCACAAGGTTTTGCAAAGGTTATCGTTGAAAAATTAATGCAGACAAGATTAGGAGGGAAGCATCAAATTGGGAAATCATCTTTACATTTAAGATAAAGGCCTCATTTCTAAAATATATAGAGAATTGTCTCATATTTATAAGAATTCAAGCCACTATTCAATAGATAAATGGTCAAGGGATATGAACAGACAATTTTCAGATGATGAAATTAAAACCACTTCTAGTAATATGAAAAGGTGCTCCAAATCACTATTGATCAGAGAAATGCAAATTAAGACAACTCTGAGGTACCACTACACACCTGTCAGATTGGCTAAAATGACAGAAAAAGATGAGTGTTGGAGGAGATGTGGGAAAACTGGGACATTGATACATTGTTAGTGGAATTGTGAATGGATCCAACCGTTCTGGAGAGCAATCTGGAACTATGCTCAAAAAGTTATCAAACTGTGCATACCCTTTGACCCAGAAGTATTTCTACTGGGCCTATATCCCAAAGAGATCTTAGAGGAGGGAAAGGGCCCCACATGTGCAAGAATGTTTGTGGCAGCCCTTTTTGTAGTGGCTAGAAACTGGAAACTGAGTGAATGCCCATCAATTGGAGAACGGCTGAATAAATTATGGTATAGGAATGTTATGGAATATTATTGTTCGGTAAGAAACGGCTAGCAGGATGATTTCAGAGAGGCCTGGAGAGACTTGCATGAACTGATGCTGAGTGAAATGAGCAGAACCAGGAAATCATTATTCATGGCAACAACAATACTATATGATGATCAATTCTGATGGACATGACTCTCTTCAACAATGAAATGTCTCAGACCAGTTCCGAGTGTTCAGTGAAGAAAGCCATATACACTCAGAGAGAGGGATGTGAAATGTGGACCACAACATATCATTTTCATGTTCTCTATCGATGTTCGCTTGCATTGGGTTTCCTTTCTCAGATATTTTTTGTTCATGTAGATAAGATTGTTCTTGCACAGCAAGATAAGTATGGAAATATGTATACATATATTTGACTTCAAGTATTTTAATATAATTAACATGTAGTGGACTTCCTGCCATCTAGGGGAGGGGTGGGGACTAGGGGGAAAATTTGTAACGGAAAGCTTTGTAAGGATCAATGCCGAGGAACTACCCATACATGTTATGCAAATAAAAAGCTTGAATAAAAAAATAAAATAAAAAAGTGTTAATGTTGAAAAATTATCCATGCATGTATTTTGAAAATAAAAAGCTTTAATAAAAAAATTTTTTGTCCCTGGCATATTGGCAGTTTTTTTTTTTTTAAACGCAGTCCCTTTCCCAAAGTAAGAGCAGTTCTCCACGATCAATGTCCTTTAACTTGCTTCCCCGGTATAATAAGGTAAATTTCTGAACAGTTGATGTTATAGTTTCATATGCAATTTCACATGAAGATTACAATTATCACAATAATGGGATTTGGAAACATGCCCAAATCACCTGCCTAATAGAGGCACCTTATACATAGGTAGGAGAGTCTCCTTTAACACAAACAGAATGAACTCTGTCCAAACAGGAATAATCTTGAGATCTTTCTGCTGCCCTTTCCTGTTGCACCCGGAGGATGTAGACTATAGTTCATCTATAACTTGGGTAGATGAAAGAGGTAGGAGATTCTTCCCCCCTGATCTTTTACTGTGCCTCCAAGAAATAGATTTGGTTATTTTGTTTTTTATTTTTTTTTTTTTCCTGTTTCAGGTTCCAGTGGGGATGCTTGCTGACTAGAAATTCAAACTGATACCAGGATTACAAATGGGATGTTGCATCTAGCCAACCTTCCAGGGAAACAATGAGGAGCCAGGATGCTCAAGACCAAAACAAATTTTAAACTTGAAAGTGGATCTGTGCTCTATAGGAATTGAGCTGTGAATCTAGTCCCCTTCTCTCCAGGAATGTGAGGGAGGGAAGAATTATCCCTATCAGATGTTGGAGAGTTCATATGCTTGTAATTACTCCTTTGAAAAATTCTTTGTAAAAAGGTAATCTAATAGTGATTAAGTATAGGGGAGCTACCCCACCAATACACATACCTACACATACTTGGAGGAATATTATCCCCGAGGGTTGGAACTTTCTGCAGAAAACTTAGACATAACCAATTTTATTAAGAGTACTGGAGAACCCTGGAGGATGTAAAATGCAATAGTTGGATTCAGGCATCAAGAGCCATGGTGGCAAGTGTTACAATACCCTCCCCCCCAAAAAAAATTTTTTTTTGCAGATTCAAGAAAATAAGTATTTTATAGAATTTACCAAATAGCTCTACTGCTTTGCCTTAAAGGACCTTTTTTCAACCCAAAAAGCAAAAAATAAAGATAGGTTAAGAAAACTGACTTCAACTTGGGTCATACAGCTTTTTCTAAACTCCATGGAGTTCCCAGAAGAATTTGGGACATACACCTGGATCCAAGTTTACTGTAATGGCTCAGATCTAGTGTAGCTTTATCACTAGTACTTAAAACAGATGGACACAGAAGAGATCCCAAGCTCATTTGCTGGAGCTGGGACAAAAGGCAGGGGTAATGTATCATACTTTCTTAGGGCTTATGCTGTGAGGGACCTGACTTAATCCCTTGGAAGCAGCAAGAAGGAATGGAGTGGGGAAACCAAATCAGTTCTTTAGACTATATTACATGTCCAGGCCAGCTATCCCAGACAGATTAATTGATGACTTCCCTTTATGATATTGCCTTTGCTGTAAAATTAATCTAGGTTCAGAATTCTTATTCAATATGCCTATTGCTAAGGCATAATCTTAAAGTGGTGGGTATAAGTTTTACTGCTCAGAACCTTGATTTAAATAAGATAAAGGCAGAAGAAACCCATAGCATAAAAGTAATACTCTATTAACAAACAGTGGCCTCCATAGCAATAAAGACACTAATAAATGCACAACATGCAATCATCACCACTCCAAGGAAAAGACAACATCTAAATTCCTTGGCTGGGAGAATACTTGGTTATAGCTAGAGTCTCAAGTGGGAGGCATTCCCAAGCAAGCTGTACAGTACTTCCTGGATAAATTCTCAAAGTCCCATTCCACTAAGGGGTTTTATAGGCTGAGAGGAAAGAAGGCACCATGCTAAGTATTCTCATTTGATACTTGACTCAGGACAGAGCAGCCTCCCAGGTACAGGAAGCTCCATCCTGAGACGGATCCAAGGAGAATATTTGTTTATTCCTTTAGGAGGACTTTACTCAAGGAACTGAGCAGGTTTCCTGAGTAAACACAGGTCTGCAATATAGGAGATTTATTAATCTATGCACCAGAAGATTGGCCTTTTCTTCTTTGTGCTTCCTTGCAGTCTATCAGAAAATGGTAAACACATTCTCATGTTCTCAGCTGAATATAACTGAAACTCACTTAAGATTCCTTACGTACTAGGATTCCTTACACTTGCAAGGTGGCAAAAAAAAAAAAAAAATAAAGGTCCTAGGAGTTATTTTCTGGTCTGAAGAAAAGAAAAGTACGGGATCTGAATCTGGATAGTTTTCTATTTAAGTGAATTTTGAAAAAATCTTTCAGGAAAAATTGATGAATTGGAGAAAAAACAGTTGACTAGGCAGCTGTAAGTCCTAAAATACAAGGTACTGCTCAGTTTTGAATAATAAGATTTCTGGAACGATAATGAATTACATTCACTCATTCTGTTGACTCCTGATGGGTAGCACATTTAAGTTTGCCATTTCACTTTTTTTTTGCTGTTTTTTTAAATGGGATTTTCCTAGCAAAAATAATTCTAATTTGTCCTGAATTGGCATTTTTAATAATGATTTAGTGGGGGAGGGAGACTATTTTAGATAATTGATTACATGAAGTTCAGCTGTCTGGAGTTTCCCTTAATTTGACAATTACCCAGGAGCTGAGAACATTTTAGCTGTTATTCAGAATCTGTAGTTTAAGCTTTCCAGCTAAGCTGAGAAAAGCCACATAGAACTAATACCCTTGCCCTAAACTAAAACTCAAGAACTAATCTTATTATCTCCAAAATAAGTAGGTCACTTTGTACCAAGGGCCTTGGGATTTTCTCCATCTTGCTGCTGCTCCCCTCCTCTTCCCCTTCCCCCTCAGAGGGAGTAGTAAAGAACTCAAAGCCTGAAATGATCTTGAATGGGCTTCCAATGAATAAGGAAGGAAAAGAGTGCCAGGCACAATGTAAAGCCCTTTACAATTATTTTCATTTGATCCTTCCTCCTAATCCTGGTAGATAGGTACTATTATGCCTATTTTTTATTAGGAAATTTGAGATAAGTAGGGGCTAAGTGACCTGCGTAGGGTAACAGGTATTGAGGATCTGAGGTTATTTGAATTTGGGTCTTTTGGACTTCAGGCCCTTCACTTTATTCCTAGTTGACTAAAATCTAGGATCTTTTGCATTTAAAGAACCTACAAAAGCTAAATTGATTTTTCAATGCAACTTTATTTGCATAATCCCAAGAGTATACAGAGTATATTGATTATAAGCTAGCACAAGACTATTTCCAGATTCCTGGCAAGCATTAGCCAGAGTACCTATCACAATTCAAGATTTTTTTTTCTGTTTAGGGAATGCTACCTGGTAAGGGATATTGAGAGGGAGAAAGTGATCCTTAACTCCTACCAGAAGAAAGACCATTTTCTAAGAAGCAAAACAATTCTTCTATACTTCCCTGGGCTTGGGTAATCTTCAGTTGGCTCTGGGTCAGATGATGCTTGTCTAGATCTTCAAACTTATTACTTAAGGAAAAGGTGGTATGAAGTTCCTGCATATCATAACAAGCCTGCTGTATCTTATCTTGTAAGCTGGTTGGGAGACCTTGGACTTTAGGCATTAGGTCCATGAAGGCTGACTGTAATTTCAAGGCAATGCTACGGGACATGCCTAGAGTTCGGATTTCCAGGAGCTGCAAGAAAAAGGATAGTTTAGTATGTATGTAATTGCTACCTATTCTAACACAAATTCTAGATTTGAGGGGGAGAGGGAAAGGATAATGATGTCCTTGGCCTTCTATCACCTCTTTAGGTGCTTTTGTATAGATTTAAGCTATGTATGTGTACATTCATATGTATAAAGATGTCCAGTAGGAAATTGAAAATGCATTAAAAAATTAATCCTGGGATTAAGCAGATTCCATTTAAATCCTTATTCTTATTCCTTATGGGACTGTGGGCAAGATTGCTTTGTATCTTAATCCTCATCTGCAAAATAAATTAAATGAATTTTAAATTTCTTGCCAACTGTAAGAACTTCTAGTCACTCACATTTAAGTGATTTTTGGATAGGGGAAGATTCTAGTAAAAGGAAAAAATAATCAGTTGCAAGGTCTATTGACTAAAAGAATCTCCATTCTCCCTATTATCCTGCTTTAATAGCTACTTGGCTAGGCTCTATCAATACTTCTGATTTTCTTATTCTCATCAAGCTAATGTCTTGTGAATTTTCTTATACAGCTTGATCAGTGTCACACAGCTAGTAAGCTTGAGGACAAATTAGAACTCTTATTCTTGAGTCAGGGCCAGTGCTCTATCTACTGTACCATCTAGTTGCCCTCAGGCATCTTAATGTACTGTTCTGATGCATAGCTAGAACTATCATGTGATGAGTGCTGGGCCCCAGGTGTTGATATCCTACTTCTACCTGCTCCTAGTACCAGCTATGTGCTGTCTTCCTCCTTGACTTTGGGCTCTGTGGAGGTCAGGTTCTTCTCTTGAGGCATTTTCTTCCCGTTTGCCATAACCCACCTGACTTGGGGAACCTTTGCTTGGAGGTTCAGTAAAGATGCCTCACCCCTGAGATACCTCTTTAGAATATAATAAGCTCTGCCCTAATATTTATTTGTCCACGTCTCTGAGGACCTCTTTGTAGTTTTGTAAGAATTTAGGAGACAAGACCCAAGTTTGAATCCTGGCTCCACTTGGAATTTGCAGTTACAACTTCAAGCCCTTATTTCTTTCTTTGCTAGATGGAAGGAAAGTCTCCAAGATTCTTTTCAGCTCTATATTTGATCTTTTGTGTCTAGGTCTTATTCCTTCACCATGTTCTGGTATTTATGGAAATCTCTCCTGAAGCTACATACCTTGATGTGTCTCCAAGGCAAATGGCTCCTCCTCAAAAAACACCCAATATAGGATCAACAAAAACTGGGACACTACTTTGCTCTTTTGGAGCTAGAAGTTGCTACAACTACTGCAACTCGGCAAGCAATGTCTTTGGAAGTTCACTCCCTTCCTAGCTAGTTATTTGTGGCTTGTCTCTTCCTAACTAATTTTCCCCCTTCACAAGTAAGATCACTTACTTCAATCTGTTTCCTTCAAATGCTTTGGCCTTTAGATTTAAGATTCTTAGGGCCATTATTAATATATACCAGAGTAAGGTTGATTTTGTACTTATTTTTTTCTGCTTTTTAAGTGATCTTAGATCTAGCTTCTTATACCTTAGGACAGGGGAAAAAAAGGAAATAACATGACATTTTCTAAGAGCCTTTAGTTTTATCCTAGACTACTTTCCCTTATTCAACCTGATATTCTCCTTAGTTTATTCCCCCCCCTCCCAAAAAAGAAGCCAAATTTTCCTTCACAGGCGTATTTTGAAAGCTAGTTTTGGTACTTCCCCCACTGTCAAGTTACAAAACAGCTGCCTTATGTTTGTTTTATTAATTTACTCTGAACTTCGAGTATGTGCCATTTTATTCTCTTTATGAGCCACAACTTTGACACAATTAGCCCTAGTTAGGATAGTAAGTCAGACATTGATCCATATAGGTTCCTAACTCATTTTAGAAGGTACTATAATACAATTCTTCCTGAAGATAAGTACTTTTTACTTGTTTGTTAGGCATATACCGTATTGTCTACCAATTCATCTCTATTCTTAGGGTAGCTAAAGCCATTCTTCTAGTTAACCTTAGTTTTCAGCTTTGTCATCCTTAGTTCCTCAGTTCTCTCCTCCATCCCCATAACCACTTGAGTCTTATGGATTCTATACTTTGTTCCTTTTTCTACTCATGTGGCTTCCATTCTGGTTCAGACCCTTGTTGCCTTACTGCTCATTTAGATTCCTGGCCTCTCTTTTCTATGATCAGTTTTCATAAAGGCAACCAAAGAAGTCTTCCTGAAGCAGAAGTCTGTCAGATCCTTACTTGGGAACTTTACATAGTTTCATGTTGCATTTTCTATTTATTTTTCTAGGTTCCCCCTGCTCCCCACTGCCACCACCACTTCCCTTCTCCCCCTTTACATGTTCTGCTCCAGCCAAGCTACTTATGTTATGTCCCCAAACTCGGGATTCCTGCCTTCAAAGTAGAATACTTATACACGCCTAGAAAATATTTATGCTCCTGTAGTAGACCTTTCCTAATCCCCCAAATGTAAATTCTCTCCTTCCCTCAGAATTTACCTAGTAAAGTCTTCTTGAAGACAGATTATTGGACATTTATAGGTGGGAACAAAACTAAACAAATGGTCAGGAAATTACCCATCCAATATTCATATCAGTTTGACATTAATGTACCATGTGCCTGTAATACCAATACCTGTTTATCATCATCTGCATTTTCAGACTGACTCCTACTCCACTTAATCCACAGCTCAAATAGTGCCTTGTGGTAATTCTTCCGATTCTCAGAACCTTGCTTGCTTTGGTAGGTCTGATGGAACAAAGCATTTAGAAAGCTTCAAGATAGATCTGTTTTATAATGCTGCTCTTCAGATTGAAATATGCTGACTGTATCAAGGAGCCAGAAATGTACAATTCCTTTCTTGTAGTTGGAGGGCAGCCTCTTATGCCATAAAGAGATAATTGCTATAATGGAAAGGCTAGCATAATTAAATGGATCTAGAAGCAAGCTTGTTTCATCACTTTAATAATCCTCATTCCCCCACACATGCAACCATCCCTGCAATTCCTCACCTATCTTGCCGTTTCTACCAAAATAAACCTGGTAATGGGGCTTAATAGTTAAGGTCAATAGAAGTGAAAGCTTGTATGATCTCAGGCAGCAAGGAAAGCAATGTCCCTGACACACGGTTTAAGCTCTGACCAGACCTAAATGTTTCTAATCATTTCTAGGCATTGTATTTGAAGAATACCATTAATATAAAAGAACATTCAGAATGTTGAGGCATTAAGAGTGTCAGATGAATATTTAGAGTAGGAAAGACTAAGGCAGGGTGATAGCCATCTTTGATATTTTAATAAGTTAATGTAGACACGGTTAGGTTTTTTTTCCCCCCCTCCCTCATTGTTCCTACTAGGTGACTCAGAAAAGTAGCAAATAAACCAAAAGCAGGTTTAGGTTATTCATAAGGGAACTGCATGGAGAGTTGGGTGGGGAAGGCAATTTACCAATAATCAAAGTGCCCTGACATTGAGCTGCCTTGAGAAATAATGAATGGGTTCTTCTTTACTAGGTTATTAAATAGCAGTTGTATGTAGGAATAATCTGACAAGCAGTCAGAGGACCTAGATGGCTATATGACTTATAATGGGTGGCCTCCAAGGTCTCTTCCATATTATAGTTTTCCTTTATAACAGTTTATTTGCACAGATTGGCTTTAGAAGTAACTTGGATCATAAAGAATCCTACCAATTCAATTGCTTCATAGAGCTGGTACAAGAGTTTTCTGATGTTGTTCTTGGCACCTCTGATAATTTCCATAGCATTTTTATATGCCTGTGGCTGGAGGTTGCTTGGCAGAGAACCTAGTGATGTGAAGTAACCTTCATCTTTTTCAGGGTCTTCTCTAAAATAATCTTTGTCTTCCTTTGAAGATTCTTGAATGTTATCTATATTGAATTTTTAAAAGAGCATTAATAATTCTATTAGAATAGGATACTTAAATTATTAAACATTTACTAAGCACCAGCTAAGGGCTGGAGGTACAAGACTTCCTTCCCTTCAAGAATCTCAGTCTGAGGCAAGACATGCAAAAAAATATTCAAAGCATATGCAAGGTAACAATTAAGAAGGAAGACATTAGAATTAAGAGGGGTTAAGAACTAATAGTGAGCCCATCTTAGACTTTAAGATTCCATGACATTCCTTTTCCTTCTGTTGTGAAGGAATCACAAGTATACTATATGACTAACTCTAAGAACATCCAGTTTTCTTTAACCAAGACATCAGGCACCAGAATCACAAAACAGGAGTAGAGTCTCCAAGCTAAATATGTAACATTTATATACCTATTTTACTCTTAAAGTAAATACCAGTGATTAGTAATATTTTAGAGCAATATTTAAAGAAAATTAGATGACAGATTACATCAGAAAGCAGTCTAAACAGGAATTAGCCAGATTTTACACTCAGGGATAGGATTAAATAAAGAATGAAGGAATTGTATCTAGTCTGACAGTTACTGACCCACATCTAGTGAGACTGGTAGATATTTGTCCATAGATACTTTTAATTCTTCCAGTTTTTGTTTCTCCTCTTGGATTTCAGAGAAGATTTTCTTTTCTTCAGACAAGGCTTTTGAGGTAACACCATTGTTTGTGGCATCCTCCTTGCTGGAGGCACCACTATTGGTATTTATTAATGAATCAGTTTCTCTTGGTTGTTGAGCCTTGTCAAATATCTCTTTATATGAATGTGGTTTCTAGAAAGAAACAAATTTATGATTCCTTAGGCTCTTTACATGTTTGGTACTATTCTGCTTTTTAGCTTTTTCCTATCCCTAAACATATACTTGTTTGTATTATATTTCAAATGACAGACTATTACTAGTAGATCCCAAAAATTCTCATCTTTGATGTTGGTGATCATTGCTAACTGGGGAAATCTATACTAAAGGTTAGAAATGTCTTCCTAGAATTCACAGGAAGTGAAAAATGTTGAGACTACCTACCTGAATAGGCATCGGGAAATGTTGCCATCTTTCTAAGTAGTAGGCACTTGAGTTTGTTTTTGAGCTTCAATTAGATAAGTTAGATAGGAAAAGGATCTAGTTTACTCTTATAAATTTTTAGCTCTTAAGATTCTTCCAATAATTTCATATCCTAACTACTTGGCATTTGTTTTATGTTTTCCTTGTAATCGGGTGTTTCATATGCTGATAGTAGCTCACTCCCTAGGTTTTAATACTTAGGTTCAAAATTATTCTTTTTTTTCCAATTAGCTTTTTGTATGTATTCATTCTTTTACATACTTTTCACAGGCTCTGTACTCTGCCTTCTTCAGTTTTTTGCCTTCAATTAGTATAGACACCAATATAATTTGTTGGTTTCCCTTCAAAGGGTGTGGGTGGATGTGTGGACACCCTTCTTAAATCTAGCAGGGTTTCCTATGAATACAGTCTCTTGAATCCGCAAGAAAATAGTTTGAATGTTTAGAAAGGCAGGCTATATCTACTGGAAAGCCTGTAAAAGGTCACTATAGACTATATTCAACACCTAAACTTTCTAACTACTTGTTAATTAACTCAGTGCCAAACTCTAATAGGATGCTATAAATTAAGACATTTTTAGAAGTTAGGCCCAGGACTAAACCGTTTTCATAGGAGAAAAAGAATTAGCTTAAACTTGATAGCCATTACCTCCTGTTGTACAGTTACCTGTGGTCTTCTCATTCCTTCTCCTATAGACTCACTTGAAACTGAAAATGAAGGCATTATTAGTTAAAAATCAGGAAGTATTGATGGGCATAGCCTCCAATAAGGTAAGCTAGTACTAGTAGTGACAAGTCTTTGGGACAAGAATTAAACTACCACCTGTAATTTTTCCTTCTGCCTTTTAAAAGAGATAATTTCAAGGGAAGTTTCTATTACAAAAGAAACTACCACATTGAACTCAAATTGATTATTCTAAATTCTTTACCATTAAGATATTTAATAACTAATCTATAGATTATAATAATTGCATCTTTAGAATCTCAATTCAATGCTATTTTTAAGCCATCTGTTTTTAATTTCTACTGATTGAAACACATACAAATATGTATTCTAAGGTAGCATTCTGTGATAGAAAGGGCATTGCTTTTGGAATTAAAGGAATGGGGCTCATATCCACTTCTACTCCCTCTCTGACCTTAGAGAGACACCTTCCTTCTGAGCTCAAATAATTCATTTGTAAAATGAAGAGGTTAGGCGAGACGATCTCTGGAGTCTTTTCTAGATCCAAGTTCTATGATCTATTCTCCAGACTTAGGTTGACTACAAACATAATCAAAGGTCTTAAAGCCCCAGCTGAAATTCTCATGGTAATAATAGAACATTGTGTATAGGTCAGTCATTTTCTTGGGAAAAATACTACATAAGTATTACCAACCATGAAAATCCCGCTATTTTATTACAATATTACCAAGTCTAGTACTCTGAAGTTACTCAGACAACAGGGCTCCTGGACTATATCAATTAGAGGGGAGAGATTTTGGTTTCCAACAACCAAAACAGTTGTTTTGGCCCAACTTCGGAAATAAAAGCATTCTACTAAATCTGGGTCAAAACTGAGGTTCTAGAATTAGAGTATAATATTTTAATGACAGGCTAACAAGGAGTTTTGCTTGAATTAGACAGCAAATGTTATCAAATCCAAATTCAAATTTTAACCCATTAAACAGGAAGTACTAATTTACTTGGGTGATTTAAAAATGTTCCAGCAACCAGACCTATCTCCTCATTCAAGACTCTTAAATTTATCAGGGCTTCTTTCATTAAAAGCAAGGTTCACTTACTTTTGGAATTCAGCTCAGTCATGACAAGTTTTGCATCATTTATCATCATATCAGAGACAGTCTCTTCCATCTGTGATGGGCTTGTTTGGGTTCCTGAAAGATCGAGTATCTCTTCCTCAGTATTAAATGTTAGATTCATAGGAGGCTCCTTTGTGCTAGTAGTAGTTATATGACTAAAGTTGTACCTGAGCATGTTTTCCTTCTTATGCCAATCTAAAAGTAAAGTATGATTAGTTACATGTTTCTTAAAAAGACTTTATATTATACTGGATGGAATTATTCTGGGGAATTCCATCTTAGTAGATGAACACATGTGACCATGGTGCAGTATAATAGAACACTTGAATTCTGCCCCAGTTGTAAAGTTGGGCAAGTATTTTTTTTTTAAGAATTTTGTTTCTAGATGGTGCAGTGGATAGAATTCCAGACTTAGGTTGAAGTATAAATCCAACCTCAGATACTTATTATCTGTATGAACCTGGGCAAGTCACTTTACCCTGTTGGCTTTAGTTTTTTTATCTGTAAGAAAAAAAGCTGGAGAAGGAAATGGCAAACCATTCCAGTATCTCAGCCAAGAAACACCCCAAATGGGATAAAAAATTGTACATGACTGGAAAATAACTAAATAAAATTGTTTTTCCCTCCTATAAAATGGGTGATATTATAAGTACTATATAGTACACAGGATCACCAAATTATATTAACACATGTAAACAAGTAAATTATTCAAGCTATCCAAAAGTGTGAACAAATAATCCAAATTTTGGGTGTTAGTTAAAAACAGGAAGGAGGTGAAGAAGCCTGCTAATAACTCAGAAGGATACAATACTGGTTGCTGTACCCATATACAATGGGTTTCATTTCCCAAGAACCATTACCCCTTGTATTAAATCAAATCATTAGTGAGATTTGAAGCTTGAAAAGGAAAAAGCCTGGACCTATTACCATACTAGAAACTATAGTCCCATATTTTCTTTTCACTTATACATCACCAGAATTTTTAAAATTGAGTTCATTTCCAAAGGTATTAGCATTACTATAGACCATTTACAAATAAGATCTTACTTTCCTTTTGTGAAGCACATGAAGGAAATTGAATGGCTGACTCAGAACTGCCAATTTTCATTCAACTTCCCTGTCTTGTAAGCAGAAAAATTCAATTCAAAGACCTAGTATCTGGAAGTCACATTAGAATTTTGTTAGCTAAGATTATTTCTGATAGAGTCTTAAGATGCTTGGATTTCATAGTTTAAAAAAAATGAAAATTGAGGAATTCTCCTAGGAAAAAAAAATTGTCCTCAACTTCTATTTTCCCATCTATAGAATCAAGTTGTAAGGATCAAACATCACGATATATGCAAGCTATTTGCAAACCCTTAAGAGCTATCTACTTGTCATTCTCATCATCAACCCTTTCCTCTACCACATCTAATTGGGGCAGGAGGTTTGGAGAGGAAGCGATGGAATCAAAATATGCAGATTAGTAAATAGCAGTCTCTAGGTCTTAATTTCTGATATAGACTGACAGAATTAACTGGTCTCTGTCACTATCTGCACCAAAACTCTCAGTATTGAATCCCGAGCCCTCCCTTAGTACAGCATCTCTCATTCTTCCTACTTACCTAGTAATGAGCTTTGAGGACACAGCCACAAAAGCTACTTTAGTTTTCTTATTATATTTATACACTTTGGTGGTGAGTGGGAGTTGAACCATTATCATTGACAGATGAAGCCAATAAACAATCACCAAATGAATTTCAAGTCCTGTGGCCAATAATGGTTATGAGGTGGGTGACTGAATTAGGAAAGGGTCAGTAATTTGGAAGGTTATACATTAATTCTCACACCTGTAATTCTTACTGATAGAGCTTCATATCCTTTCTGAATTTTCAGTATATGGCTTAAAAAAATACAACAGTGATTTATCTTCCACTCCTTCATAGGCCTAGCTGAATTTTATTATTATATAAATAAATTGGAAATTTAAAAGATTTTCTTAAAAACAGGACTCTGAATAATAGGACTATTTCACTTTAAGTGTAGGTAAACAGAGATTATACAGTACAAGTTTATCCACTTACCAATCATTTATTAGGTACAAGACAATGGGGATAGGGAAGAGAAGAACTAAGGAAACATAATAAGGTCAAGAGGGATTTCGTTAGGATTAACAATCCTATTTTACTTCCTTCCTTCCCTGTAAAGATCTGGTCAGCCAGGTGGTCCATCTGCTCTTAGGAAGCTCTTCGGATTAATGGTTTCCTCTCTCTCTCTACATTGTTAACTAAAATAATTCATTCTGCCATTCGTGTGATATAGCAAAAATTGATGCTAAATGTAAATGATGGTTAAAAAAAAAGTAACTGAAATAAAAAAAGGTTAGGGAAACTAGACTGGTGGGTGTGTGTTCAGTTGTAGAAGATAGCGTGCTGCAGATATTTATATAAATAAATCCATGCAGAATAAGTATAAGGGAATATGGGGGGGGAGGCAGAGAGAGAGATTACTTGCCACTGGGAGGAAAATTTTAAAAAATCTAATGTTTAGGATGGTGTTGCAATTGAGTGCTGCAATAAGTCTGGGAAGGTAGGTTGGAGGCAAGGAGTAAAGGGTTTTAAATGCCAGATAAACAAGTTTCTATTTGTTCCTATAGGTCATAGGAAGAAGCCACTAGAATTTATTGAGTTGGGAAATGACATGGTTAGATGTTTGCTTTAGGAAAATAATTCTTGCAGTTCAGTTATGCGGAGAATTTCATGGAGGAGATACTGGAAGCTATGAATCTAAGGAAATGTCCATTAGGCATTTAGTGATAAGACTGGAGATTAGAAGAGAGATCTAGATTGTATTAGAATCTAAAACTGAGAGTTTTCATCTAGTGGTAATAATTGCTTGACTTGCATGGAGCTGGATAAATTCTCTCTTCAAAAGCCATTTAGCAAGATAAAAATTATACATATATAAACATATATGTACATATAATTTTTTATCTTGCTAAATGTCTACATATATGTAGATATATGTAAATATTTAAATATATACACAAATTTGTATATGTGCTTATATTTAACACATATAAATGTATATACACATAAATATGTGTTTATAATTATGCATAAATGGACACACAGTACATTTACTTTAAAATATAAGACTTTCCCTGATTGTTTCACCTGAGAAGGCATTTGTGTGCTGGTATCAAAAAGCCTAACCAGACATTCAGCTAAAACCCATGTTCCTTTGCGGCCTTAGGGAAGCTGACTGAGAAATGATCCTTCTGAGAGTCATATTGACAGCTACTGAGATATTTGAAAACTAGGGACTCCTGAATTGTGTGGCAGATTAATTTCAACTACTCAGATACTGAAATAGATCTGTGATCTCATTTGTTACAAACTCTCCTCAAACACTGTTGATTACAACATATGCAGGCCTATCCATCTTGTATCATTTTTGTCCATCTCATCTCCTCTCATAAGTTCATCACAGAGGGTCTTTTTCACTTTCTCAAGACATTTGAAATAGAATTTTCTGACTTTCCACCTATTTATCTCCTCTTCTCTTGCTCTGTGATAAGCCCATATCCAATTTGTCATATAATTCCCTTTATTCCTATTCTTTTTGGGGGATTCTTCATTGGTTATATGTGATAGTTTTTATTTATCCACTGTGAACCTTTTTGGTTGTCATCTGTGAAATTCATTTTGAATTATTTGGAGATAACAGTAGTCCGTGGCTTAGGGTCATACAGCAATACCAGTAGGATATTGGTATTAAAAAAAAAAAAAAGATGGGACTTTGCTTGGGAAGCGTTGGGTCGGTAAAGGAGCATTGCAATTTCCCAAAGGCCTTTCCTTCCCTGAGGTACAACTCTGAACCCAATGCATTGTCCATCTGTCTGTCTTCCACAGACATATTGATGGGCAAGTTCTCTAAGATGTTCATCCAAATGTGTGTTGTGATCTGGGCAATCAACATTGAAACATCAGCATTTGATCTGCAAAACTCTTTTGAGTGAACACAGATCTCTTCTAGTAGGCTCTCCAGTGTTCAGGGGTTTGATGTAGTTAGCACAATGCTATCCCCCCCAAATCCTCATCTGGAGGAGCTCACCATCCACAGGACTCTGTGTTCTATCACCAGGGAGAACATCCTTACTGAGGATATATTTCCCTAGTTTATGCCTTGCCTGATGTTTATCATGAGAGATGTGTTAAGAGAAGAAGTGTTCAGGGTTTTTCCATATTACTTCATTTATTTTTGAGGCAGTTGAGGTTGTAACTTGCCCAGGATCACAAAGCTAGTAAGTATCTGAAGTTGGATTTGAACTCAAGTTCTAATGACTCCAGGAGTAGTGCTTTATCATCCATTGTGCTACCTATCTTCCTGTAAATAGGTTTTACAATATATTTTTGAGAGATCTTGAATGATTTTGATGTATAGATGGAAGCCTGTAACATGTTTTCTTCTGTTAAATCAAATGCTTTTTCATAGTCAACAAACAGTAAACAGTGTGATGTTAGCATTATCAACATTGGCAAAGATATGGTCCGTTGTTGAATATCACTTGTGAAAGCCTCCTTGTTTTCTATCAATCCTTTCATTGAGGATGTCCTTGATTTGTATATAAATGACTGGTAAAGATTTTGTATAGATGGGAGAATTGGCATAAAGGCTGTAGTTACTGATGTGTTGGTTGCCTTTTTTCCATAAAAAGGTGAAATACTTTTTTAGTACAAGTTTATTAGTTCCTCATCTTCAGACATCTTATATATATCATTTGTTTAATGCTTTAATAATTGTCATCTTCAGCGCAGTTCACCTTTAAATAATTTTGTCTAGTTGCTTTTTCTATTTTTGTAATACTACATCTACCTCTTCTTTAAGCACATGTAAGATTATAGTGGTATGATTCAAATCTGGTGATTACACTTTGATGGAGAAAACAGTCTCATAATAATTTTTGCAAATATTTTCCATTTTTACCTTATAGTCTTCCTTCAGTTTTCATCATTAAGTGCTCTTGGGAGGATGTTGCTCAGTTGGATATTTTAGCAAGCTTTATTTAAACTGGTTTTCCCCTCCACTACTTCTCTCTCTATGCTTTAAGTAATCCTATCTGCAATTATTCATTATCCTGCTACTAGGACTTTACAGGTGAGTTTATATTATAATCTAGTATTGCCTTTGACAGCATCTTTCTCTCTGTGACAAATATATCAGATATTTGGCTAAGAAAATTTCTGGGATCTTCTGGTCTCTTCTTTGTGGCCATTAATCTGCATAGATATTAAACTTCTGGATAAAATAACTATAATTAATGTCTATGTCATTTTTGTTGTCAGTTTACCATATTTTAAGGTCAATTGATTGTTTAAATAGCTCAAGACTGTTTCAGTTGTCTTCCATATATAGATATATATGTACATGTATATGTACGTTATCATTCTTTCTTCATTTTTTTAAAGTTACATTCTGATCTTAGATACAATAAATTTATTTTAATTCAACTGAAAAGATTGTATGCAAAATGAGAACTAGATAGTTTTGAGAAGGGGTACCTTAGTTTCTGGGGTAGGGGAGAAGCAGGAAAGATTTCATGAAAAGGCAGTGTTTGAGCTGAGTCTGAAATGAAACCAGGGATTTGAAGATGTTGAGGTGAGAAAGGAGTGCATTTTAGGTATGGGGGACAGGCAGTATAAAAGGATAGAATTGGAGGATGGATTAGGTAATACCATGACTGTAGAGGACTTTTTTTGTTATTATCGTTGAGTTGTTTAGACCCTCTTTTAAAAAAAAAGTATGATTCTTCATATCCCCTTTTAGGATTTTATTGGCAGAGTTGCTAGAGGGGTTTGTCATTTCCTTCTTTAGGTCATTTTACAGATCAGTAAACTGAGGGACATAGAATTAATTAGGTGACTTGCTGGGGACAGGAGGAGGGGGGTCATCCAGGTAATAATGTCTGATACTAGATTTGAAATCAGAAAGATGAATTTTCCTGATTCTAGGCCCAGCACTGTATCCACTGTGCCATCTAGCTGTCCTAGAGGGATTCAGGCTAACAGTATTAACAGTTATGTGTTCTTGTGAAAAGTGCCACATGTAAAAATTATGATTAGTCAACAAGAGCTGTCCAGGTAAGAATGAAGAACTTTAATCATAGAATTCCATAACTGGAGGAGTCCTTCAAGATCAACTATTCCTGAATTCTATGAATTAGTTTAAGCTATAGAGCACTATTTTGTTTGAATGCATTGATAGAACCTATAAATATTAGTCTAGGATATAGTATATTTTTAAAATAAAAGGTACCCAAGGAAATAGCAAAATAGAATTAGGCCTATTTTCATGCCTTCTCCCCCACACCCGAATTATCCAAATAACATTGTTAGCACTGAGGTGTTCTCACAGAACCATAAGGATAGAAACTGTTTTTGTTTTCACATTTCCATTTCTAGTATACCATTTGGAACCTATTAAATGTTTATTATTGAATTGAAGTAAATCACATAGAACTCCAGGATACTTCAGAATCATATAATACTGCATTTTGGAAAAAAAAATACTGATCTCCACTTATCTGGAACTGAAGAACTAGGTCAAATAAAAAAAAAATCTATATTTGTATTCTTAATGAATTAAAACACAACCTTGTCTAGGAAGAATCAAGATGGTATTTTGAAGCTGATTCCCTCATACCTAACAGGTTGACTAAACACTTTACATATTTTTTTCAGGTATACCTGAATTTCTGTAGAAGTGTAGAGTTGAAAAGCCAAAAAGCAAAGTAATTCTTTAGGTCTCCTCATGAGCCAAACTCTACCAAAATTTTTTGGACATAAGTTTGAATGACAGGATATTCATTAAATTGTTGCTATGTGCTGAAAATTCTGCCAAGTTCTAGGAATACAAATACAAAAGTAAGACCTCTGTAAGCTTCCCTTTTTTTATCATGTCCATTTCAAATAGATTTTATTTTCCAGAATAATTACATTTCTACATGTTTAAAGTACTGAAAACTTCTTCCTCTGCCCACTTTCTAGTATTCAGAATGCCTAGTTTTACACTGTAGCTAAACTGCTATGTTTAACCTTTCATTTGCTTTGCCTACATCTTTGAGTTGTTCATCTTTTTTTTTGTGTGTGGAATTTTGCGTGAAATTTTTTTGTGCAATCTCCTTTCGGTATATTTAAGTCCATTTCTTCAATGTTGAGTTTGTAAGATACAACTTCAGCTAGGGCTGTTCTTCAACCTGGGGATCATGACCTCTTCACTCTGGTGCAGCTTTGTAATATTGGGGTCACATTCTGTCTCCGTTTCTTTCTGCTGCTGTTCATATTTTTCCTTCTTGCTTGTCTGGTTCTCATCTAGTCAAGATGATTATTTTGCTACCTTTGTCAAGAATCATTTGTCTTCAGTAATGATGTCAAAGCCAAACAGAAATGGGTGTCATAAAACCCAACATAAATATCCTTTCAGCGGATACAGCCATTCTGGAGAGCAATTTGGAGCTATGCTCAAAAAGTTATCAAACTGTGCATACCCTTTGACCCAGCAGCATTTCTATTGGGCTTATATCCCAAAGAAATCATAAAGAAAGGAAAAGGCCCCACATGTGCAAGAATGTTTGTGGCAGCCCTTTTTGTAGTGGCTAGAAACTGGAAATTGAATAGATGCCCTTCAATTGGAGAATGGCTGAATAAATTATGGTATATGAATATTATGGAATATTATTGTTCTGTAAGAAATGACCAGCAAGATGATTTTAGAGAGGCCTGGAGAGACTTACATGAACTGATGCTGAGTGAAATGAGTAGAACCAGAAGATCATTATACACGGCAACAACAGTACTATATGACGATTAATTCTGATGGACATGGCTCTCTTCAACAGTGATATGTTTCAAACCACCTCCAATTGTTCACTGAAGAAAGCCATATACACCCAGAGAGAGGGATTCGAAATGTGGACCACAACATAACATTCTCATACTCCTTGATTGATGTTTGCTTACATTGTGTTTCCTTTATCTGATATATCTTTTGTGTAGATAAGATTTTTCTTGCACAACAATGATAAGTTTGGAAATATGTATGCATATATTCGATTTGCCAATATTTTAACATAATTAACATGTAGTGGATATCCTGCCATCTAGGGAAGGGGTGGGGAAGTTGGGGGGAAAAATTTGTAACGGAAAGCTATGTAAGGGTTATTGTTGAAGAATTACCCACACATATGTTATGCAAATAAAATAAATTTAAAAAAAATAAAATAAAATAAATATCCTTTCAGGTCATATATTGATTTAGAAATATATATATATGTATATATTCACAGGATCCATGTTCTATTGCATTTTAATTTATCTTGCTAAATATTTCCTAATTATATTTTATTCTGCTTCAAAAGAGTGACTCCTCTCAACTTCATGACTAATTTTGACTTGGAGTTTCTCCTCTGAGGAACTTGTATGCCTTGAAGGGAGACAACATTTACTGCATGGGGGAGTTGCTCTGGGTTGGACCTAAGACTACTAGACTTTGAGACTTTATGGTCAATACTGGAATGAAATGAAAAACAAAAAAACTAGTAGGTTATTTAATAGTTAACAAAAGGAGATTTACTTAATCATAGGAGGAGGGTAATATTCAACAAAAATATGTATCAAGAACATCCCAATTTGATTCAGATAAGGGAAGCACCTTGTCTCTGAATTGGCTCTGAAGATATGTGTGACAAAATTTGACTCACAACCCCTGTTTTCCAAGTTCATTTCTGTGCAATGCCTTCATGGAGAACCCTTTTTGTTGTTTGTCCTTAGTTCTCACAGAGGACCAATATCACTTGAGTGATACCTTGACTTGCATTAGATTTAAGTAAGGCAGTGCTGCACAGAGTAATCAGCCTCTTTTTCTTCCTACATGATCTTTATAGAAATGTTGAGTTAATGAGACTGGTATGAAAGAGGAAGGGAAGGCAGAGGGAGCAGAGGGATAGAGGAAGAAATGGTGGGAGGGAGAGAGGAGGGAGAGGGAAGGAGGAAGTGGGAGGGGAAAGGGCAGAGAGACTGAAGGACGGAGAGACTGATGGACTATGAGAAAGACGGAAGTAGAGACAGACGGATGGAGAGATACATGCAGAGAGAGAGAGAGAGAGAAAGAGGAGAGAGAGAGAAGGGGGAGGGAGGAGGGGAGATGGGAGATGGAGGGACGGAGTGACATAGAGATAGAGACAGGCGGACAGAAAAAGAGGAGAGGGGCAGAGGGAAAGGGGAGGGAAGGGAGAAGGGAGAAGGAAGGGAAGAGGAAGGAAGGGGGAAGGAATGAAAGGGAGAGAGAAAGGAGAGGGAGAAGGGGAAGGGGAAGAGGGAGGAGAAGGAAAAAGGAGGGAAGGGAGAAGGGAGAAGGAAGGAGAGTCAAACAAGAGGGAGAGAAAGAAGGGAGCAGGCCCTGGATTATGATAATCCATCCACTGAGGATGAGTGGTCCAACAGTATAGAAGGTCCAATTATGGATCATTCTCAAAGATGTTCTCTTGGTGTTCCCAATACATAAGCTTCTCTTAGTATTAATTTGCCTATGTAAATCTTATCGGAAGCAGATTATAATGACCCATATCCTAAAGTTAAGCTTTTAGCCCCCAAAGCAGCTACAAGGCTTAGCTCAACCCATAAATAGATAAATATAATAGATAGATAAATTTTAAAAAAAGGTGCTTGTAGAAACACCCCAGTGACATCCCAGACCTGATCAGATCTCATCATAGCTCTGTGTACTCCATGGGTTAGAAGACTTATGACTTGGGAAGTTGAACATCAGTCATTTGCTGGGATGCCACCATGAACTCCTCTGTGAGAGTATTCTTGCCATAATTATATATCCTTGTTTAAATAAACCTTAGTAGCAGAAAGCTAAAGACCGTATCTTTTTTATTATTTCAATATCTCCAAAAAACCCTCAATATAGACAAATAGAAAGAGAGCAAGGAAGGAGCAGTGTGTCTCTCTCTGCCTCTGTGTCTGTCTTGTCCATCACTGTCTCTGTCTCCCTCTTTCTCCCTTCTCCCTTCTTCCTCTTTCCCTCCCTTCTTTCCTCCCTTCTTCCTCCTTGCCTCCCTTCCCCCCCCCCTCT